>JAVCKT010099156.1:0-10163 GCA_032273925.1 Rhynchotus rufescens | reverse complement strand
GCAAAGTACTTGCCTGCTTGCTGTGAAAGCCCTTAGAAAGGTATGAAAAATACAAAATTATGTATCTGTTACTGAGCTCTGATATATGGACATGACAGAAGACCCCATGTAAACTCTTCTCTGAGTAGGATTTTTCACATATGGTGGCAGACTGATGTGCACCTATTGGATCAAATGAGCTTAAATGAGGATATTTTGCCTTTGCAGTTTCCATAGCCTTTTGTTCCATAGCTTTTTTTTTTTCCATTTTCAGTCACCTCTTTTCTTCTGTTGCTGTTCTCTTGTGCTGTTCCTGGGATCCGTGCCTTTGCGTTTCTCTGGGCTAGCAGGGGTTTGTATGTGCCAGTTGTCAACGATCTGTATTTATAGACTATTTTTACATAGTAGAAAATAGCATTTTGTTAGTTTTTATTCTGTTTTTAAAATGAAATTGTTTCTTACACTTAGATGTTAAAACTGTTAGAACTTTGTCTACCCTAAAAATCAAAGTTTCAGGGCTTTTCAGACTTGACGGCTTAATTTTTCTATGAACTATAATGAGTGTCTGTACTTCAAAGGACAGCACAGATGGTACAATTCAAAAAGGTGTTTCTGAAACTAGCTTCCATAATGCTAGACTAACTCAGCAATATATTTTACCCCTTGGTAGCCTTTTCTCTAGGCAGAATATACTAATTTTCTCTCTCACTTTTCAGAGAGCATCCCAAAAGTACTTTCTTCTCCTTCAGCTCCTTCCTCCTAACATACATCATCAAACATCCTGCTAAAATAGCTTTTATGATGGTACTGTGAATTCTCCCCTATTCTCCACTGGTGCTAAGTGTGCTTCAGGATATACGAGGGAGAGGGCTCACAATGGCTCATACAGCCACTTGATCCTTATCTTAAGCCTCACGCTGCTTAAAATATTTTTCTTTTCATCACTCTGGTTTTGGTATTTTTAAGCAGTCTATCATGATTTAAAAAAAAAAAAAAGGAAAAGCCAAACAGAGTATACTGTGACTTTCTGTTCATAGTTCCTACCCTGCACACCAAGTATCCCCTCCTCTTCGTTAACCTCATTTTCTCATTAGAGCTCCAAACCTGGAGCAGATGCTTTATTTTGCATATGTACATAATGAGGTATCCGAGTTCTGCTTCACTCCAAGATACTCCTTTGTTTCAACCCAGAAATTCCCATTGTAATGTGTCGTTATTGGAATAGCTGGGGAGAAGGTTAATATGAAGAACATCTGGTTTGTGGCTATTTAAACTTCCACCTAATACACATTTACTTCCACCTAATACATATTTAATTTATGACTGCTTGGTTACATTTTTATGGGTACCAGGAGAGCACTTTTGGTTAAGGGTAGCTAAATTATATTGAATGTCAGAATTAAAGCATAGGCATCTTGATTGTTACTTGCATCTATTTTTCTGCATGTTTGGCAGGCTTGGTGGGCTGAGACACACAAATCCCATGCTGGAGAAATGTGGAGGGAGACAAAATGGGGAAGGAAATGAGCGCCCAGAGAGTGAGCAGGGACCATGGAGCCAGGACCAGCAGGACATGGGAGTCTGCTGGGCTGAGATGTGGTGAACGCACAGGAGGAGATGGGAGAGGTAGCCTGGAGTGCTAGAAGCAAAGGTGGGTTGGGAGAGGCTGCAAAGAGGATGTCAGAAAAGGAGCTGCTGCTGCTGCACGTGTTGACTCTGTTGGAATGCAAATCTGCCCCACTCCTGTACCCTGTCCCCCATCTCTTCCTCCTGTAAAAGCTCCAAAACAGTCAGGAATCTTCTAAAACTGATTCTGAGGTTGAGATACTGGAGGGCTGACCACTTGCCTGAAAAGCAGGTACTGGAGATGCACAAGTTTTCAGGCTGGAGAAATCCTTAAATCCAGATCTGTCTTGGTCTTTAATCCAGGCTCTGTTAGAGGGAGGGATACCTCTTAATTTAGGATTTGATTGGTGGGAAATAAGAAATAAAGTGAAGTGTGTCAGCCAGCTGGAGAAGAGATTCTTTGTTAAAATGAACATGGGCTGTATTCAAACTAACTGATCTCAAAATGAAAGACAACAGATTCCATTACCAATTCCTGGATTCATCAAGTTCACCAAGAACAACTACTCTTTAATATAATAAACAGTGTACTTGAGTGAATACACCCAGCTCCCTTGGGAGCACTTAAGTGTTTGCACTACCTGTGACATAGGGAGAGGATAATTCTGACGTTAGATTCGAGCAGTGATGTGACAAGTACTGCTTTACGGTGGAGACCAAGGCACAGCTGTGACTACTAACTTCCAATTAGTATTAATTTGGTGATAATTTCCTCAGACAGAGCAAACTGACCTCAGGTTTACATAGCACAATTGTGTATTATTCAGATAAACTTCACACATCCAACCAATATAGTTTGTAAGCTAGTACTAAAAATGCAGTACATGAAGGGAACGCTCAATTAAGTGTTATTGAGTCATTATAATTCATATCTTCTGCAAAAGTAATAAGAAAAATAAAGAAAGGAGTTGTCGTTACGGTAAATTTACATATTATCTAATGAAGGATGCATTTGACTTGCAGAGTGAAGTCCCTCCTCTGTCACCTTAGTTCAGGCAGTAGTAGATTCCTGAGTGTTAGTGCTGACTCAAACCTTATATAAAAAGACTTTTAATTGGTAAACTCTGGGCAGAAGTTGCTTCCTACACCTTGTCACCTAGTCCTGTTTTGATGATATCATCTGATGCTGTGGCAGGATATAAAAGCTCATGATCTAAACTCCTCTTTTGCTGCAGTCTCTGCTAGTTCCTTCCCCATCCTTCTGTCTCTCTACACACCTCTTGCAGCAGACTCTACTGTAGATGGTCATGTAAATCCTGCCAACTTGCAGGATTCTGCTCCTTACACTTGGAAATCTTTCTTGCATCCTTTGGGGGCATTTGGCTTCAACCAGCTTTATGGGATCGAGAGTGATCCCTTATAGAATCCCACTGATTCTACATGGAAAACAAAAAGGGGAAACCCAAGCGTGTAAGCTTCCTATCAGTTCTTGCTTTTGTAGCTTCAGCAGTCTTGAGGTATTTTTATACCATTATTTTTGTTATTAACCATTACTTTTTAGAGGGGTTTGTTTTTAACAGTTTCACTGGCTGCTTTCATGCGTCTCGAAGTAGGTAGCATTAAGGCTGCTGTGTTAGGTTAGCACCAGGATATGAATGGCATCTTTTCCTACCTTTGGCTTCTGCTTCTCATGTGGCACTGTGCAAAGGCCCATCTCACAGATCTGTACCAGCAACTTGCCTTCCTAAGGGCTTTCCACGGAACAAAGTAACCCTAGGAGTCTTCTCCTATGGCAATTTTCATTCACATCAGAATATTTTGAGGCATTTTTCCCTAAATTTCCTAACTTCCTAAGTGAAGCTAAGTTAGATTGTTACATGTTTTCTTGAAAAGATAGAATTTTCAAGAAATTTTCAATTTTTTGATGTGATTTTTGCCCTTCATTAGAGATCTAACTGATCTAATTCTCTGTTTCTGTAAATGTGATTGCTGGAGTTCTTCGAATAGAATTTCTCAGGGCAGGACCCTATAATTTTATAGCATCAGTTCACAGCGTGAACATAGTGAACATAGTGACATAAGCCACTGCTTGGTCCTTGTGCTTCTGCAGAGCCTCTTTCAGTACAGAATTGGATGTGATGCTTCCCTTGGATAAGTATTATTTTCTCAGCTTCAAGGAATAAGTGTCTTCTGTCTCATTTATTGAAGTGCTTTTGAAATACCATTACAGTATTGTCAACAAACACTGCTTTTACCACAACAAGGAGAAAGGCAGGAGACCATCAAGATGTAAGATGGGAAAAGAATAAACTAAAAAGTGCACAAGTTGCATTGTAGAGCAGCATACACTTTCCTGTTTTTTTGCTTTGTTTTAAAAATTTGGTTCTAGATAAATGTAATGGCTAGCTAGGAAAGAAGGAAGAATTTCAAGGTAAGACTTTCTCTAAACAGACAATGAATCAAAATCATAATTTAAAATTACAATAGAAATGAGTTTTTCATCCTTTCCACCATAACTGATGGTGACAATATTGATAACAGTTGGTGAATTTCTGCTGAGTATCATTTAAGTCTGTGAAATACTCTTAAGTATGTTTTGTATGACTTTCAATGGAAATGATTACTCTAAAATGAGTATTAATGATGAGAGCTGATGAGTACTTCAGGTCTTGAAAGTGAGGGAGAAGATGAAAATAATGAAAATAGAGAGGACGCAGATGGTTTTATAATAGGGGATGATGATTTTTCAGTTCATTCAGTGTGTGCCCATCCACTGCAAGGATGCCCTCTCTACAGAAGTAAGTAGTTGTCATCCCTCAATAAAATAAGAAGGGAAAAACCTTATAGTAGTACAGTCACTTTCAGTCAAACATAAACATAGCAGTGCAGGCTTCAGTTTCAAGAAAAAAAACACATGCCAGAGTGAAAGGACAAGTTTCTAAAAGGAATTCTGCAGCATAATAAGTGTTGTCTTCAGTTCTCCAAAGGCAGCTCTGGTAAGTTGGCTTCTCTTGCTGTTGTGTAGTTTAACTCTGCAGCCTCAATACTGTGTTCACTGACATTTCTGTGCACCTAAGCAGACTTTCCCTTGTTGAGAGTACAGTCACGTTCTCTGCTCAGGCACCACGCAATTTCTCCTGGTCCTTATATCTCACCCTTGCTGAATGAGTGGCGACACTCTATTATGAAAGAAAAAAATGCTTTTGTGTGCACATAGTAAGAGCTAATCTCAATTGCTTTGTTCTTTAACAAGGCAAGAAACGGCCGCTGAGATTAATAGGCAATGTAAAGAGGAAGCATTTCCATCCATCTTCAAATGAGTTGGTTTTAAGTGTAGTACAGAGCAGTATTCCAATATTCTCTAGCAAATCACGGTGGGGGGGAAAAATAGATTTAAACATTGTTTTTCCTTAATAAGATGAAAACATGTACACAGGGAGATGTCCAGAAACATTTCTGGGATGTGGAGGCTGATGTCTGAGGTATGAACAGAAGAAATAGCTTAGGGAAAAAAGGAAACCGTAGTTTTTGAACAAAAAAAAAGTCGACCAGCTCTGATGTTGTGCTCATTATCACTCTTAGTTGTATTAACTTGCAGCTATGTGGCCACAGCTGGTGCTGCCACTCGATTGGGGTGAAGTTAACTGCCAGAGTAAGGAAGCTGGATGGATGGAGCAGAGAGCTGCAGAGCTGGCACCTGCTCTGGTGCCTCCTGGGGCATCCAGGCCATTCCTCCTGGGGCATCCAGGCCTTTCCTCCCAGGTTCTTCATGGGGGCAAGGCCAGATCTGCTGTCACATGGAGCTGTCACTGTGCCCAGCAAATGTGCCCGGTGGCCTGTGCCGAGGCCTTTGTACCATGGTACTTAATGGACTGAAAAAGCACCTGTGCTTTTCATCATCTCCTTAGCTGTTCTCCTCTGTCTCATTTCAAAAGCACTGGGTCACAGAAAAGTGGCTCTCTGAAAAGCGACTGTGATTAGCATGGTCTTCTTGCTGAGCTGAAAATGCAGTACACACACGTGATAAATAATTTCTGATAAGATGATTTATAGTCTGAGGAATAGTGTCCACTGTGAAGGTGGAAAGAAACCCAGATAGGCCAAAAATACAGACATATGATTGCAGTCATTGAAAGTGGCAGGAAAAGAGGGAGTATCTCAAGCTACCACTGACTCAGCTCTTTAGGAATATATATATTTGTGGATTTTTTTTCTTAAGCAATGAAATGGTTGCAGTTTTGTCACTGTCTTCACTGACTTCAGGTTTTCTGCCTCATCTTGGGGAACAGGCACATTTTCCCCAATAAGAATTCCTCTGCAAGAAATGCACAGATAATATATAGTTTTGATGCCATTGTTGGCCAGAGTAACTTTTTAAAAATCATTTTTAATTGTTTACTTCTTAGTTATCTTGTTGTTTGTGTATAGTTCTGCCTAGCAAATTAAAGGCTCAGAAAAATATGAAGTTTAATCCATAGTTATTAGTGTCCCTGTCTACTTGTCTTGGCTAGAATTGTAGAAGAGACTGAAAATTGAGAGTATTTTGAGTGAATTAGTGGCTACATCCTTCAATCAGTTTTTGCTATATGGTTACTTTCATAAGTTCTGTCTTAATCTTACTGTATGTATTTTTATCTCATCTACTTTATCACTTCTAGTCTGCTTTTCACCATTAACACTATCCCAATTTAAATTTACTGTCATTAAAAAATGTTTTGCCATCTGCCATTTACTCCTGGACTAGTGAACACTATACCCTAAAATTCAATCTCTTGATATCTTGGGTAGATTTTAGTCCTAATTGAATGAAGATATTTTTGAACTCAGTGCAACACCTTCTAGAATTGCCTTCGGGTCTTTAGTACCCAGCTAGTGCCTTTAGTCTCCTTGTCCTTGATGTTGTGCAAATGCATGCGTCCTAGAGGAGCAAAATTGCTCTCATCTGTTACAGTTTGTAGGGGAAGGCTTGTTTTCTCTCTAGTCTCTTATGCTGGGATGGAAATGTCTGCCTTAACCATCATTGCCCCTGCTACCTTCAGCCTTGATTCTTCCCTCCAAGCTTCTCATCGACTCCTAAACATAAAATAATTTTGCTGTTTCTATGCCTTTCCTGAGAGATGCATCTCTGCCAGCCTTAGACCTTATAAGTTTCTATAGACATCTTTGAAATTAGAATTCATTTGAACGGGCTGAGTATTGTTCTGATTTCTTTCTCTTAGAGCAGCCACTGTTCTGTCTACCTGTTTCTGCTTGTTCTTAATCTCCTTTGTTTCAACTGTATCGTAAATCATAAAATATACAGTTGTGCTGTACACACTGTAGTACGATGTACAATAGTGTTTCTCAGCCTGCTTTTATCTAAAGATTTGCTACATCTGCTGAAGGAATTCAGCAAACGATCTTGCACAGTGTTGATGGGGTTTGCATTTACACTCAAATGCGACTTTGGCTGGACCTCTAATGCTAAACAGCTGAGCTTTTTCTGTCCCTTTTGTTTGCGTGTGTGGAGATGTGTGAGTTTGTCTTGTTTTAGTATACATTGGTATGAGGTGACAGTCATTTCACAAGACACTTCTGGAGTTTAATGGAGTTGAAAGCAGCTACCCAAAACAGATTTCCACAGAAAATCCTTTTCGTTCTGTAATGGCAGTAATTCTCTGTGGAATGAAGACAATTGAACCCATTTTCAGTGTGATGAGTGAGGCTTTTCAGCCACTGAGAATATGTGGTGAATTTTCTGGGTATATTCTTTACATCCTGACCTTTTGGGCAAAGTAGGTAGAAGCTCCCATACTTCAATTAGGACTCTTTTTTTCTAAGACATTTTCAAGGCTGAAATTTTCCATTCTCATTCTGCCTGTGAGAGTCCTTTACTGCTGTTGGATTATCCAAAGAGCCACTCAACTGGGCCGTGTGGCAGCTTTTCTGATTGAGTGTTTTGACCTCTTACAGGAAGCAGCCAACATGCTCCATCTTATGCAGAACAGGCTGAAGGAAGAGGAACAGAACCTACTGAAGAGTGGCAGTAAGTTGCATTTCTTTCCTGCCTGTACTAGCAGAAAAATTGCTAAGAACAAGCTACTCTATATACAAGTATCCACTTAAAAGCCTGAAGCTGAACAGAGATGGGTCAGCCACATGGGGATACACATAAAGTCAACAGGCTATATTGGAAAAAGTGGAATGATAATAGCTTGCAAAGGACAGCAGTGAAATTGGTAACCTAATCTCCACGAAATGCTCCTGCGCCTTTGCAAATTTTACCTGCAGTGCTGAAACACTCCCCTGTTAAATACCCTGTGAATTGCACTGAGCAGATTTAGCCTTCATTTTGCTATTATCCAAGCCTGCAAGGACGGGATGTGCACACTGCAATTGTCCCAACACAATGGAATTGCTTGGGAAAGGTCGGTGGCTGACAAATTTCTTTAGAAGATTTCACCCAGGCAATGTGGGGAGACGAGTAGCCTCGTGGGTGGACGGGACCACTCGACTGCCTCGTGTTGCACGTGTGCTTGTGTGCCCTGCAAAGCTGCACTGCAGCTCCTGTTCTCAGCAGGTTGTCTGCTGCACGTGTGCCCTGGAGTTAGCCGTTGTGCACAAGCTAGTTCTGTGTGTTTATCAGATCCTATTTCTGATATAGGTATCAGATCATAGCTTTTGCAGATGAAAAAGCCTGCAGTTTAAAATCCTCTTTAAATCAGTAATCTTCAAAGAGCAGACTCTGTTTACCTGCTTGCACTGCCTAGATTTTAGGGTACCTACAAAATGTGAAAGCAATTAAAATTCGGGGAATTTTTTTTTCTCCACTCAATTTACTTTGAATTAATTAGAATCCTGGCTGAGGATCAGAAGAGAAGCGTAACCTCTGGAGATTTTGCAGCAAGCTCACACCCCGGATTTTGCTCGTTTTGAGTTCAGCATCAGCAGAACTTCCTCATTAGTTGTTGGAGTTTAATATTGTAATAGGTGCATTTTTATTGTGTGGAGAAAGAATAGAAGGAAGGTTAATTCTCCAGAACAGAGAGTTTGCATGAAAGCTCAAGTGACACGTTCCAATGTGCAAGCAGATGTACTCTGAGCGAGCTTGTGAGAGAGAGCTCCCTCATTTGTGCCCCTCTTTAATCTCATATCTCCATGATGCTGCAGTATAAGGTGGAGAAGTTTCAGCTGGAACATACAGGATGTTAAATATCAATCACCAGAATTGTTTTGAGGATTTTCTTGAATGAGGAAGTCCATGGCCTGCTCTCTGCCAGTTGCCCGGGCAGATGTAAGTTCAATAAGGGAAGAACATCCATGATGAGCAATTAGCAGCACGAAGCACAGCGTGAAGGATTCCTGATCGGCTTCTCTTGAAAAGCTGCACAATGATTTTTGCATCTCTGAAATACTTGAATCTTGCCTTTTAAATGAGGGAACCTATGGTATCTAAGAAGACATGATTATGGCTGATAATGACGTACAGAATATTTCTGTGATCATTACCCAAGTATTTAATTTGTCACCTTTAGTGTTTCTTCTTGTGATGACAGCACTGGGGTCGTGGTTTCATTGCTGGCTCATTTACTGATTGCCCTGTAACTCTGGGCAAATCCAGCCATTTTTTCTGGGCCTTTGGCTGCCCTTGTCTGCCTACAGCTTTGAAATCTGTGGCACTGCACAAGTGTAACTAGCAGAATAGTTTGACTCTTGCAGGCCGTTTCCCTGGGCATGAGCATGGAATAGGGCTTCCTTACTGGAAGCTCCAAGTTCTTCGTTACTGGAAGCTCTAAGTTTTGTTTACTGAATTTTGTAAAGCCATCAAAGATGGTTGTTTGCTATTACATAATGATCAGTATCAGGCTTTGCTTACCCTTTAGACCAGACCCCACTCCCCTCCTCTCGTTATTAGTTAAATGATGCCTTTTATACCAAGATATACTTATTTGGGTAAGCAATGCAGAGGTTGGTGCTTTACATGACATAGTTTCCTGTCAGGGGGATTTTTACAGAAGGGTTAGCATAGGATCCTGGTCTTGAGAAGAGGCACAAACTGCACAAGTGAAAATAAAGAAGCAGCAGCAGAATCAGGACAGCTTAAAGGAAAACCTAGTCAGTTTTGCCCATCCAAACCAACCCAAAGGTTAATTGTAGTGAAATTCACACTTCAAATAAAAAGTGTGATAGGAGGTGGAGTTTCTGCAACTGAGGTTTCCCCCAAGTCCTGCAATCTTGGTCTGGCAGTCAGTGTTTTTACCTGCTTGTACCATCAGCATCATCTATGTTCTGAAAAAAGGGTGTAAAGTTTAACAAGCACAAACACTTAAACTTTATTTCATCCCTATTCTGATATTCCATATTCTTATTTCACCATATTCTTCATTCTTATTCATATTTAATATTTATTATTCATATCCTTCATATCCTTATTTCACCATATTCTGCTATGCCACATCCTCATCCTAAGCTAAGGTGGGCCCTCTTAATAAGCCACAGAGAAGGCAGGAAAGGGTTTCCCTTGCGGTCAGAAAGATCTTTCTAAAGTAAATTTTAGAAGAAAAATGCTTATTCCATTGCATTTTTAAGTAATCCCAAAGGTGTTTCCGGAGCGCGGGCAGTGCCTCCTGCCAGGGAAA
>JAVCKT010099155.1:0-10163 GCA_032273925.1 Rhynchotus rufescens | reverse complement strand
AGCAGGATTTCCCCTTGGTGAATCCATGCTGGCTACTCCTGAGCACCTTCTTCTCCTCCATGTGTCTGGAGAGAGTAAATATCTTAGTGCTGTGACTCCTGAAAAAGCTGGACCTTTTCAGCCTGGACTTTCAGGCTGCAGAGCACAGAGCTGTGTGGTGTTTGCTAGTCAGTTTGCAGGCAGTGATGGGCTTGATGATGACTCTCACTGTCGGCTGGCTTGCAGGTTGTCAATAAGTAGTGGTCATGAGTGCGTGGAGCTGGGCAAAGCAACATGATGGTCACTTTGATTTTGTTGACAGGAGACATATGGTTTTGCTGTGAACGCACCCTGATAACTGATGAGGAGTCACAGGCAGGGCTTGCTTGTTTATTAGCAGCTTTCAGATGGTAAAAATGCACAGACACACCGTTTTTCTTTGAAGAAATATGACCCTCTTCCCACAGCCGAGCTTTCTGCTCAGACTATGCTGTTGCTTTCTTTCAAAAGCATGCTTTGTTTCTTAAGGAAAAATCATGTCTTCTTTTTTGCAGTCACCTGTCTGTCAGTCCTTCACCAAAACCAGTGATTATGTCAGGCATTTTCCATCAAATTTGAAGAAGGCTTTTATTTGCTTTGAATCTGTCATTTGTCAGCTGCTATTTTCATCCACTGACACCCCATCGTTGTGTCAGAAAACAGAGCATACTGTCACTGGCTGTGCACCCGTTCTTTGAGATTTTCCCCAGAACATCTGTGTACAAAGTGTGCAACAGAGAAAGCAGAATGCAAAGGAACTACCAACACGAGAGTCTGGATCTCCCTTATTCCTAACTTTGGTGTGAATTTATTGGTTTATTTATTGGTGATTCTTTAGTTTAGGAATGACTTAGACTGAATGCCTGTGGTTGTTTGGACTAGCCACAGAATTCTTTGGTGTAAAGAGCTGCTGCTGCATTGCAGGGCCACAATTCATGAATAATTCACTTCTTGCAATATGATACAAAACTGTGACTCCTCCAGTCTAATTCGGACTACATGTTGTTGTTGTTGTTGTGTTTTAAAAAAAAAAAAAAGCATAAAAAATGATAAACACCTGAATACAAAAGAGACTTGCCTTTCTGTGTTAAAAAAAAAAAAAAGAAAAAAGATCATATTTCAAAAAGAATATATTAAAATGAGAAATGAAAGGCAGAAGGAAAAGGCATAATTTTGGTCAACATTATGGATGGAGCAAGAGATTTTACTAGCAAAACCCAAGAACCCTTACAGATTGAATCCTGCAAGGCGGCACAAGAAGTATGAGCTATGCAGGATGTGAGACTCTTGGAGTGGGACACACAAGCTGGGTGCACGAACAACCTTGAGGTGAAATCCTAGAGTCCCAGAAAGTTAATTCTGAAATAGGACATCACATATTTTCATGGCATATAACTGAAGTTAGAAGAAATCATTTCATACACGAAGCTTTGTGTGCCATAGCTTTATCTGCCACTTAACAACAAACTTTTATACTTTAATATACACTGGGTTGGAAGTAGAATTGGAATAGCAGAAGGCTTTGAATAACTTATTTGCAGAGCAGCAGAGGAACTTCACTGGAGCTTAGCAAAGGTGCTTTTTATTACTGGAAAAAAAAAAGAGAGCCTATTATTTTGTGAAAAACAAAGTTAGTAATTTTCTGTATACAGGTGTTGTTATATCCTGCTCTTACTATAACAGTGCATGTCTCCATAAAAAGGCAATGCTCTGTGACACTCTATACTCAAAATACAATATATTTTTGTTTTCTTTTTTCTTTTTTTTTTTTTTTTAAATCATTAATAAATGAGGGAGGGAAGTATGAGATTTATTCTGCAATATATTGCCAGTTGTCTTTGCATAGCTGATGATTTAGATTTGTAACCTAAAGCAGGCAGCATTAGGACATAATTAGATCTCAATGATTTAAAAAGCAAAAAATTGAATTAGGAGCACTGAAGAGATCAGGGACAAAATGTCTCTTCTGGAGACAGTCTGGAATCTTTCCTTTACCGAATATGTCTTCAATTTTGTATCAATTATAAGCTGCAACAAAGTGCCTGAAATACAACTAAAAGGTCAACGGTAATGTTAAAAATGGCAACATTTATCTCATAAGCCTCGATCTGAGCATTTAAATGATGAGAGAAATCACCCTCGAAAGGAAGCTGTGGCTGATGAGCATGAGTGACAGTGCGTATTATCTCAGGAGCATTCTGCATATAATGCAAAAGAAAGTGGTTTTAAACTGACTGTGGAACAACTGATCCCATGAAACCTGGTTTTCCACAGGTAAGTGGCTCTTGTGCTCCCACCACAACCATCTCAGGACCAGGTTCTTCTCTCCTTCTCCTCACACATTCTCTGCACTGCAGGATCCCCCACAGGCCTCCCTGTGCCCACAGCACTTCTGCTGTCCTTTCTTGCTTGCACATCTCCCACAGCATTTTCAGCTCCTTCCCCTGGCCTGCTCTTGCTGCAATGCAATAAGAATCAAGAAGACAGCATGTGCCATATGTGAGCCATGCCATAACTGCACCCCTCAGATATCCATGGTGGTCCCAGAGAACAACATCTCTGCTTCCAAGGGATTGATGCTGTTCAAAGGACTCTGTTTTTGGTAGAAGTCATCTTTTCAGATGCATGGAGAGCAAAGCCAAAAGGATGCTGTGACAATGCATGTGCCTATGGGCTGGAATGTGAGCCAGGACCACCCCAGTTCCACCATCAGACCACAAGAACATCCACCTGCTACTGCTTCAGTCTCAACTCACTGCAAAAACAGCCTTGAGGCTAAATTGCGGCTGGAGGCACTCTTTTCATTTTATGCTCAAAATGAAATATCCTGTCTCATCTTTGAGCTTTCTACGAACTATAGCAGTAATAACAGCCCAACTTGGTTTTGATTTCCAGCCCACCCTGTACAGCAGCAAATCAGCACAGAACTCTGATCCTCCAATTCCTTCTCTGAGCACAGGTGTGAAACTGTCCATTTTACACAATACAAACCAAAAAAGGGGGGTAGGTGAACTTTCAGTGAAGGAAGGATGGCAGCTGATTCATTTACAATCAGTTTATCTTCACCTCACAGGTCTTGGCTATGTTTATCTTCAGATGTCTTGATCCAGAACTTTGTCTGTCTCATGGAAGAACACGAGATCCTGACCAAGGGCTTTGGTGATTATCAGAGATTTGAATTTCAGCTTACTATTTTTCCAAAAGAGCTTGCTAGGGCTGTAAGTAACGTACAGAAGCAAAGAAGCCTGTAGTCAACACATCTGGAATGTGGAGACGAACCAAAATGCATAGTCTAGTTAAATAACTTTTGAAAATGAAACAGATCTGTATTGTATAATGTGGCTTTCACAGTATTAAGAAAGTTTGGCATTACTAAGTCTAACACAAGAGCCCTGTTTGCTAAAGGTCTCCATCTGAAAGTATCAAATGCTTTAGACAACTCAGCAGAGACACAGCGGAGATTCTGGTGTTATTTGCTGTATTTCTCTTGAGTTTACCTGGCTCTTAACAGCATGTTAGTAATTCAGAGATCAGTTTGGAAAATAGCACTGACTTTCAGAAGTCATTTGTCAGCAAATGACTGTCATTTAGATGATGATGATCTATGCCTGCTTACTAGTCCTGCCTATTTGCTGTTTATTAATAAAGAATATATAAAAGAGCAGAATAAACAGCTTGTAAGACGTCAGAATTAAGGTTGTTGCATTATTTTAATTCAACTCCCTTGTTAGCAATGATCTGATTTGATATATAATTGCAGCATTATATATACAATATAAATATATATATTATACATATGTATTATATATGTATATACATATAGAGAAATGCTGTGATCAAATACTGCATATATACATATATATTTATATGTGTATTTGTATGTGTGCATATATACATATATAATGTGTACATACACATGCATAAGTATAAAACAGATATATCGTTATTTATAGGTATGTGTTTTGTACCCATATATATACACATACACACACATACACATATACATACTTACATACATATAAAATGTTGCAGTTAAATGCTGAATCAGATCATTGCACATAAGGGAGTTGAGCACATACATATATGTGTATTAAACATATATGCACACACACATATAAACATATATACATATATGTATGTATTCAGCTTGTGTGCATTGTATGTATGTATGCATTATTTTCATTATCAGTTCTGGAGAGAAATGCCTTCTAGGCTCTTCCTATTGAATCTCTTCTTTAATTCCCAGTATAACCACAGATTAGGTACAACAAAAGTCAATGAAACAGCTAAAAATCAATAGCAATTGTTCCTTTGCAAGCGCAGTAGTAAAACCAGTAAGCCCAGTAGTAAAACCTGGTAGCCCTGTCCAAGTCAGGTCGACCCTTTTCACACAGGCAGTCCTCTGCAGTCCTCCATGGATATTTGCTTGTTTGAGTCATTATCCTGAGCCTCTTTCTTCCCTGAACTGCTCTCAGTGCCTCTTTTTAGCAGGCTTGCAATTTAGGCAGATGATTTTTAATACATTCCAGTGACTCCCAATGTGGAAGACACTTTAATGAACCAAAAGAAATAAAGATTCGGCCATGCCCACTTGCACAGAGTGTTCTTTAGAGTGTCCTTATTTAACTGTGCCACTATTTCCCTGTTGGATTTCAGATATTTTAAAAATTCTTCTCAGCATGCTGCCCATAATGTGCAACATTTTAGCTGAGCTATGGCAATTAGAGAAGTAGGTTCATTTGCATCATACAAGAGGCAGTAAGGCTAAAATAAGACTGACATTCATCGTGTATCCAAAATAACTTTTCTTTAGTACTCCTTTTCTAGTCATAGGTACACATTTTGAGCTTGAGTTGGTGAGGCTATTACACCACTTGATGCTTTTTACCTCTTCAGATATACTCTTGTTTTTAAGAGAAATTTTGTTTTTCCTTTTATGTCAGCTATCAGAAATGCAAAACTAATTGCTACATATAACAGCTAACTAATAATTTGTTCCTTTTTCATTTCTACCTTCAGATTTACATGGGGGAACTCTTAAAGAGTTATACTCTGAGACCCACTCAAATGAGCATTAAATTACATGAATACTAATGGATCTGACAAGAGGATACTGCAAGTTGGCTTCCAAATATAGACACTATCAATGTCAAGAAAGGAAAAAAAAATGTTTCTGTGAGGCAAGGGGAGAAAAAAACATCCCGTCTCATAGGATGAAAGTCTATATGTTTTTCCTAATTTAGCCAGTGCAAAGGGTAGACAAGAACTTGTTCTGGGGATGTAGTGCTGCTTTAGCTACATGGCATGTGGCAAAGACCTGTCACCAAGACAGCAGGAAAAATTGCCGGCTTGATTAAGACGCAAGTTGCTCTGGGTTGGGAACTTGGCTCCATGGAAGTCTCTAATTCACCATTTCTAACATTCTACCCTCAGATGGATATATAAATAATACGAATTTCTTGCTCACCTGTCTTGCTTTCTTGGGTTGAGGACATACATACTTTTGAGATCCTTGTTTTCAGTGCAGGCTGCATGCCCAGACAGCAGCTATCATGCACATGAAGAGCCCACACACAGACTTAGGTTCAGCCTATTGACCAGCAATATTGACCAGCCTAACTCAATATTTTTTGGCAATATTGACCAGCAAACACATTCTCTGTTTGCAATGCATAATAGAAGCAGGAATTCAGACACTGCTCATACAGTATATGAAGGAAAAGGACTGAAAACTGGTAAAAAATTGCAACTGATAGTGGAAGTGATGGATGGGCGCTATACATATAACTGAGCTTAAACAAATAAGCTGAGAAATATTAAAGTTGGTTTTAAAGCTAAAGATGCATTTTTAACTGCAGAGTGTATTTTTTTTTCTATGAACTAAAGGAACTGTAAGTCATTTTCCTACACATAATATAACCACAGACCACCCCACGCAAATATATAGCTCAAATGCAGGATTTGAAAGTGGATATAAAGAATAAGAACACCTATCTAAATGTGCAAACTCTTTTGAACTTTGCTGAAACTACAGTGTAAGCAACAGCAGTAAAACAAGAAATCTCAGCCCACCTCCAGAAGTTGCCAAGCAATTGGAAATCAGACCCAAACTGAAGCCCATCTCTTCTGCAACTAGCAAACTTGCCCACATCTCCCTTCCCAGTGATGAGCTGGCACCCTTGTAGCAAACAGGTTTGCCTTCATGGGGGCAGGAAATGAATTTCCTGGAAATCTTGGCCACAGCAAAAGTCCTTCTTCCTATTCCCTATCAAATTCTGGCCTTATCTTATTTGCCTCCAGATCACACTGGAAAGCGTTAGAAAGATTTACGGTCAGGGAGTCAAGGGTAGAATTTGCTTGTGATAATACAAAAGCTTCCTATTAGTGTCGGATAAAGAGGATATACTCTATCTTTTTGTGTTATTCCTCACACTCCTTTCACTTGCCTTGACTTACAACACTATGCAAAAAAATGAAACTGTTGAGGCAAAGCAGTTCTACTGAAAAATGCTTGGCCCTCTACTACTAAGAGCTGGACTTTCTCATGACACAGATGAATTTGGACTGACTTTCTGTATTTCTTTTTGCCGGATAACAAAAATGAAATACAAAACAAGAAATAATAAGAGTCAAGGAAAGAAGATCACAAAGCTTTATTCCATTTGTCTGCTTTTGTGTTTGTGAAGCCTAGGAAATCTAAAATTTTTAAGACTCTCTTGACTTTTGCAGCTCTTCTCGTTTTGCTTCCAATCAAGCCTCTGCAATACACACAGGAAGTACTTTCTTTCCAGGACAACATGGAAAGACTGGGGATATGAAGCTCCTCTTTGATGCTACATCACAAGTACACTAATTCATTTACTTCTCGCTCTTGGAAGAGCAGGAGCCTCCAGGCTGCTCAATGCTGTTCACAGGAGGCAAACAATTTGGGGTGAAATTAGAAAGAGACCTGCTAGAAAGATACTAGTGTTAAAAGACCCAGTGTAAATTGCTCTTCAGGCTGGACTATGCTGTGAAAAAGTGTATCAGCACATGGACAAGCTTAAAGTGCCTTCAAGGCAAATCTGCCCTCAGATATCTGGTATCATCTCACCTCTGCCTGTATTCTGTATGGAATATGAATCGGCAATGTTAAGCTGCTAAAAAGGAAGCTGTGCTGCTGCCTACTGGCCCTGTACAAACCATCCCTCAACTGGCTGCTCTGTAATTTTCAGTCAATACCCTTGAAACATTCATTTTACTACTAGTTAAAGAGTCTCCTTCTCTGGAGGTCTTCCAAACCCATCTGGATGCCACGCTGTGCCACATGCTGTAGGTGTCCCTGCTTGAGCATTCCTTATCTCTAGAGGTCCCTTCCGACCTCTCTCATTCTGTGGTTCTGTGAAAGCACTAACTACGTCCTTCTCCTGAGTCCTGAGCCATCCCAGTGAAGTCAGCAGCAGTTTCGGAGCTGGTTGCATGGCAGTTTGGGTTCTGGCTGAAGAATTTGCCTATGATAGTTTTCTACATCAGCTCACATCATTGTGCTTGTTGGCACTTTTAAACCTCCGTCATTAGCTTCCCAGATGAGGATCTGCAGTGTGACAAACAAACCATCTGAAAGAGGATAAAAGTTTCCACTGACTATAGCTAGCCTTAAAACAAAGCAATGCACAATATATCTTTCTAACAGACAATGTGTGCCAGGTTTTCCCTGTTCTTACTTCCCATCAGCGCTCTGTATTTAAAAGCCACATTTGCAAGTTAAAACTATGTAATAACTTGTTTACCCACCTTTTTTTTTTTATTTAAACAAAACACAGTATTGTTTGACAACTGTTCATTTGTTTCAGTCCAGGATTTCTTTATTTTATCAACATTTCCTTGTTGTGCATGCTCCCTGCCTCCTTGCTTTGTACAAGAACATTTTTCTCCACTGACGTATTTAATTTCATGAGATTTTCCAAGCGACTTAGCATAGACACTTTTCAAATCTCTTGGGATATAAGTGCCTACCTTACATTTGCTCTGTCTCTTATTTCTTCCCATTACATGTGGCATATCAGGCGTGGACCTTGCAGACATCACATTCTCTCAGCCTCTCTAGATTTTTATTTCTCATTTTTTTAAGGCTTAATGTGTCATGCATTGGAAAAAATTTATGTACCAAAGATGATAAGCAAAATTTATGTTTAATTTCTGTGGTTTCTTAATGCAACTGCGGCCCTGGAAGACTGAGCAATTTACTCAGACCAGTGTTTTTTTTTTAATATCACCACAAAAAAAAAAAAAAGAAAGATCCATGTGTCAGTTACCTCTTTAACATCATAGTTGTTCTTTGCAAAAAGTGTCTGCAAAGTCCTCAAATGATGGGAATCAAAGACTAGAGGCTCTCAGGGGGTTAGATTTTGGGGCAGGAGCTTCTGGTGCAGCGCAGTGCGCTCGCATACAGGGGACAGTCCCTTGTGCTGCAGCCTGCCTGCGTGCTAGTTTGAGGTGTTGGTGACCAGAAGCCTTTCCCAAACCACAGGAGGTGACTTCAGCGCTGCCATCTCCTGTTTCCTGACCTGTATTTCTGTGCTCCGAGACTCGGTGTTTGCACCCAGCAGGACTCTGCAAATGAGCTCATGTTCAGGGGGAGGGAGGCCTGTTTTCAGTCCCTCTCACATCAAACAGATTTAAGTGTGCAGCTTGGGCAAATGGTGCTGAACGGTTGGTCCTGCAATCACGCTGTTCACAGAATTGCCGTTCAACGAAGTAGAGCAAAAAAAGGAGGAATCTCTTGTAACATTTAAATTTCTGTCAAAATAGGCTCTACATGTTCTAAATTCAAGTCAAAATACATTGTAGGAATTGACTTACAAAAGCACATAAAACATAGTAGAAGAAAAAACAAACTCAAGTAAACCCAACTTCCCTATGGCCAAAGTCGTACCAGAAATCTTCAGGAGGAGGGATGGATATTAAGTGACTGGCAAACGTCTGCTGCTCCCACATTGCCAACCAGCTGGTAATAACTGCACAGGAAAAAAAGAAAGATGGATCCAACTTTCCTTCGTCTACAACAGGTTGAATATTACATTTCCTTGGCATTCCTTCCCTTTTTCCAGCAGTGGTTGTCTGAACTTAATCAGTTCATCCTCTGCTCTGCCCATCATTTCTTACCCTTCAATGATGCTAATCAAGTGGTGGGAGGATTTGGAAGAACTGTCAGTGACACCTTGATAAAGCCCCCCTAGTCCAACGAAAGGGAACGTGATACCTTTTATTTCTGACATTACAGAGAGGAGATGGGAGTTGGTTTTGCCAGCAGGATGCTATCAATAAAACAGCACCATCCTGTAATCACTGACGCATAATAAGAGGTTTCCATTTGTTTTTTTTTTGGCAGGACATTAATGATGAAGATTTGTTCATAGTGGAGAATGTGCAAATAGGATTTCCAATTAGCATGGTGCAGTGTGCTTCCAAATTGATCTTCCTTACAAGCCTTTTTTAATCTTTTCTTTCCAGGCTGAAATAAACACATAGACCCACAGACACACACACACACACACACACATACAAAGAAAATTAAAAATATCCCATGGAAATTAATTATGATTTTATTCACTGTGTGATATAGAATTATGAGTGTATTATTTATATCGTATGGCAGAGACATCTGATGCTCTGAACTGCTGCTGAATCCTGATTGCTTGTCTTGAAAGGGGTGGTCTGCTAATTTAATTCAGATCATGCAAAAAAAATCCTAAACTGAGTAAAGCATCACGAATCTAATTTATTATAATGAAATTGGATTGATTTACAGTTTCTCCTCCAAATTAAACCAATGTAAAACAGGATAAAAGCAGGCTGGGATGTAAGAAAAGCAATGCAGCAGTAACACCAAGGGAGAAGGGAGAGTAGAGGAGGTGGCTTGTGAGTGCAGTGAGGCCATGGCACACAGGGGTGCTCATGTTTCTGGGTGCCCTGGGTGTCGGGCTCCAACAAGTCAGAGACCCAGATTAACTGTGGTGAGAAGCTTCCTTTTGGTCTTCCCTTCCAAACACTGAGCAGGCAGGTAGGATGTTTGTTTCCATGGGAAGAAGAGCTTGATCATGGTGGTGATGGGTTTAAGGTTGGACTTGATCATCTTGAAGGTCTTTTCCAACTATAGTGATTCT
>JAVCKT010099153.1:0-10164 GCA_032273925.1 Rhynchotus rufescens | reverse complement strand
CAACGGCCGCCCAACGGTCGCCGGGCGCTCCCTGTCCTGCCCTGCTCTCCCTCTGTCAGTTATTTATTTATCTGTTTATTTTCCTGGGGAAGGGGAACTGAGGCCTGTGGCTGCCATGGAGGATGCTTGCTCAGTGCTCCGTGAGCAGAGAGCTGTCTCGCAGCTCCCGTTGCCCCGTTAGGCAGTGTTAGTTCCCATTAGTATTCTCACTGGGGATTAAAGTAGCAGTCAGTGGCGATTAAAGGGTGTTTTCTTTCTGGCCCCACCACGGCTCCCCTGCTCAGAGACCTTTGTCCCCGGTTCCTGAGTGTTGCTCCAAGGCAGGAGGGTGGTGTGGATGTGGCTGCAGCGGTGACATCTCTTCCAGATGCTCCTTGTGTGTGAGCACCCTTGGGTGACGTTACAGCAGGTTTGCAGGTCTGGGAAGGTGCTCGTGAATGCTGACACCCCTCTCTATCCATAGATATCATGAATAAAACCATCCAGATGCATGAGGATTTACAGGGCAATAACAGCCCAGAACAAACTCATCACTGGCTGCGGCAGCGTAGCTTTTCTCATTAAAAAACACCTCAGAAACAGCGATTTTTCTTTTTAACTACCTTGCGTATTCAGTTTCTAGGCTGCTTAGCGCACTTAGAGCACTATAAAAAATTGGCGCTGTGTTAGGCTGCAAGTCAAGACCCCTCTCAGGTGAAAGAGCAGGAAAAGCAGCGCCGGGGTCTCCTCCCTCCGTGGGAGGGCAGCAGTGCGTGCACAACCAGACAGCGCCATCAGAACAATAATAATAATAAAAGCAAAACTATGCCAGACCAGCTCCGGCTGAGGACTGGTGTAACCACAGGCCATGTCTTAATTAGGGTTGCAGAAACTGCTACGCAGCCCCAGAGGCTAACATGCTCACCAGAGCAATGCGCTCTTTCTGCTTTTTGTCTGGCGTGCTTTCTACTCACGGAAGGCTGTAAGGCTCTAATTTGTTTGTCAGGGAGAGGGAGACTGGAAATAAAGATGGAAAGAGGAAGAGGGTAGTTGAAATGGAAGGCTATTAGGAACTGATGCACGTGCTCTTCGGAGCGGCCGGCACATCATGAAACATAATTACTGTAAAGAAACATCAGCCCAGAAACAGGTCTCCTGAGCTGTGGTACTGCCATAGGATTCCTTTTCTGAGAAATGTGTAGGAATAAATAAATAAATAAATAAATAAATAAACTCAGAGTATTATAAACTAGAAGCTTAGAAAGTAACCACATATCAGATGGCAAAGGGTCAAAGCTACCTTGGAAAATTTACTATTTCATTGACTTCTTGAAGTACTTCTTTAAGAAAAGAAGGGAGACAGGACGAATTAAGTCCTGTGCTGTTAACAGCGCATACAACTAACACCCAAAATTACAAAGCTGGCTTAAAATTATATACTTAAATGTAATAGTTTTTCTTTTCTTTAAGTTTGCTTTTTTGTCTATTCAGAGATCTGCAAAGATTTTTCTCTTTTACAGTGAAGGCTGGGGTTTTCATTCACATGGGATATGGCCAGGAAATCAAAAAGAAAGGCATGAAAATACAAAAGGGTATCTCTACTGTCATTACAACTCATCTTTGATTACTTGAACCTCAATAAAATGCACAACAAAGGCTTTGCTTTCCAGTCCCTAATTATGATGCAAATTCACCTGATTATTCAGTCAGAGCTGTTGTCCCCTATGACATTCAGATAATCAAGCTTCTAAAATACCAGTTAGGTTTAAAAAGAAGTCCCAAGAGATACACCATAAAAAAAAACAAAACCTTTTTTTTTTTTTTTTTTTTTCCACTCAAATCTTTATATTCTGAGTTTGGAAATTTCTAGCAGATTTAGCTTTAGTCCTGTTTTTCCCCTTCGTTGCTCTATTTTGACAAATTCTGGGTTTTGGTGCAGCTGCTTTGAACAATCATGTCTTGATTTTTCCATTTCATTAATCTTGAGCCTATGAGGCTGAACTAAAGAGCTTCCTCCCTGTTTATAGCCACACACTTTAGTTCACTGTTCAGCCTGGATTTCTGACATCAGACTTGGTTACCACTGAATGCAGAAATAAGGTTTCACTGTGTCTTGTGGCACGTATTTGCTTTTTCTCACAACACCGGGAGTAAACGATGAGATGTGGTTATAGCAGCAGCAGCAAGGGCTCCATTCTTTGTTGGCTTGGCACACTTAATAGTCTTAAATAGTCTTAAATAATTTTCCAATGATCTTTATGCTGAGGAAGCCTAAAAGATTTATTTTCATAAATTCTGAGCGTCAGATAAAGATAATTAAAACTTCCTTCATTCATACTGCACACATTCCTCTAAATGTGAAGGTTTCCTAATAATGATTTCATAGGATTCAGAATCAAGCAAAGCATCACCTGTATTTTTCATCTTTTTTAATAAGCATATTTTTCCTCTTCAGATTGATTACTTTCTTACATATTTTGCTTCAGCATTGCTATGTCCCTCAATTTCTAGAGTTCTGCTGTTGACTTCAATAATGATATAATTGCATCTTCTTTTATTCCTAATTTGAAGAGAAACTGGAGCCAACTATAGCAGTGTGAACCAAAGTCAATATCTTCTCTTTTTTTTTTTTGCGTTGTTTTCATGTCTCAGTCTTCCGGTGAGCTCTCCTTTCATCCCATTTCCTTGCCTGAGATCTTGGCAGGGATCGTTTCTGTTCTAATCGCTAATGGAGTGATTTCTGCCCCAAAGGCAGGTACCTAGATTTCCAGGATAAACAGGGCTGCCAAGTACAGCAGCAGTGTCTTCCTGTGCACACATGTACTGTTCTGTATTGTAATTTTTACTGTAACTCTCGAGAAGTGTCTCCTCCTCTTGCTCGTCTCCACTTATTCAGGCCTCCTTGAGCTCATTTGTCTGATTTTCACTTTGGTGTGGGAAGTACGACGTTGACATCTTGGCCAAGCCCGCACAGTGGCACACACTGAAACACTAAAATCCACTTCAATTCCACAAGAAAACACCACTTGACTGCAAGGATGGTTAAGCACTGGTTGCTCACAGAGGTTGTGAAGTCTCCATCCTTGGAGATACTCAGGCCCTGACTGGCCACAGCCCTGGGCAACCTGCTGTAGCTGCCCCTGCTTGAGCAGAGGGGTTGGACCAGGCGGTCTCCAGAGGTGTCCCTGCCAACACCAGTGTCATTCAGCTGCTGCTTAGGATGTGGTCGGTGTGAGGGGTCATTTGGCAGCAATTGCAAATTCCCAGTCATCATCCGTGAGACTCTGTGCACTGTGAAATGGAAAAGACACAGACCTCTGACACTCTCCCTCATGCTAGAGACTGCAGGAGACCGCTACATCCCAGCAGACGGGCTGATATGTTCTGTAAGATATAGCACCCTTGTAGCAATCACAGATGACATTAGTGATGTTTTAAACACATCTGCTATCACGTCCACTTAATG
The DNA here is from genome assembly GCA_032273925.1 of Rhynchotus rufescens. Classification (NCBI taxonomy): domain Eukaryota; kingdom Metazoa; phylum Chordata; class Aves; order Tinamiformes; family Tinamidae; genus Rhynchotus; species Rhynchotus rufescens. Next base: position 6,719 of record JAVCKT010099153.1, on the reverse strand, counting down.
GTTGCCACTTAATGATAGTGGATAGCAAAGGGTCATGCAACAGTTACCTTATTTTTTTAAGCAGATGAACAGTAAAGATTTTATGGCCTATGGAATTCAGAGAGAATAAAACAGCCTAACAGCAAAATCGCTGAAGTTCTAGTTAAAAAAATAAACTACTCACTCATGGTCTGCACAGGCTAAAGGTGGCAAAACTGTTGGCTGATCTTTCTTCTGTGAAAGCAAGGAAGTCAGTCTGGAGAAGACAACAATATTGTAATGAAATAGCTCATTAAGACTGAAGTTTTATCTGACTTTTCTTTTGTGGTGTTGTGATTTTGGCCATGCCACTCAAAGTCTCTGGTCAAAGTCTCTGGTACCCATTCAAGTGGGTAATAATCTGGGGGGCTTTGATTTCAGAGACATTTATGAGTGGCTTGATTTTCAGAGCATACGTCATGTGCCTGCTTTGAAAATCAGGCCACCACCATTGAGTCCCCTTGCCTGGGAAACATCCTCATGGAGAGAGTAATTTCTGTTTGTTGTAGGTAAGTGGTGCAATTGAGAGAAAAGTCATTCGTTTTCTCCTCTCTGGCCCTCAAAATTATTTCTGGAAATGTTTGTTAGGTTGTTATTATCTGTATTAATGACTCATAATAAGCATTAAGTAAATCTTCACAGCTCTCTTCTGGGCTATTTTTTTTTCTGCAGAATAGCAGAATCCCATGGAGTTAATGATGGAAATTCATCACGAAGGCCAGAAAATACACAGGCAGTCCCGACAGGTCCCCTGAAACTTAACACCTGGCTCTGCTTCCTCTCTGCCCCCCTTCCCTCTGGGGTTCTGCCCGACGTGGCTGGTGGCCCAGGGGCTTTTTCTGCATGGTAGCAATGGGCAGCTCTCTTTCTGCATGGGTCACATTACAAAGTCCAGGTGAGGACAGGCCCGTCACCCACTGCCACTTATCCATAGGGAAGCATGCTCAGGACAAAACCATTACCCTTTTCTTGTGGAAGTCTCAGGGCATCTGTAACTGATACGGTCAGGAGTTCGTCTATGCAGAAATGAGGCTGGCATTTCATGATTCACATAACCCGTGGAACAATTAATTAAGTCTGAGTCACAAAGCCTTTACCTGCAAAGGTACAAAGAAAATGAGAACAATTGCACTGATTGCACTGTGTGTGCGTCACGTAGCCCTCCTGTTTGGGCCAGGATATTAAATTTCACATTGCAGCTATGTCTGTGATGCTAGCACTGGGAAGAAATGTTTTGTTTCATTTTTATATTTAGACTGTGCACATCTGATTTGGAATTGTTGGAAAACAAAAAGGACAAAAGTTTATAAAATGCTTAAGAAGGTAATTTTTTTTCTCCAAATAGAATCATGCCTTAAGATTTATTTGACCTTCAAAGACCAAAATCTAAGTTGCCAGACCACTTTGTGTCTTGAAACAAATCCTTAAAGAGGAGAAGAGAGGATTTCCATCTTTGCTGCTCATGCAGGATGTATTCTGGATTTAGACTCTCTCTTCTGTATGCCATTGTAGTGTGGCACGTTCTTCACTTACAACAGCTACAAGAATGAACAGCTAAGTTCTCCTGAAACGGTAACAGATGCCTCTCAGATACACCTCATTCCTAAAAGGAGTCTAGGCTTTCCCTTTTTCTAGAGGGAAAAGAAAAAAGAAGTCTAAGGTGGAGTAATTTCATTGGCTTTTTGTTTTCATGTGGATTCAGGTGTTTGTGGAAAAGAATTGAAAAGACAGAGAAGTAGTGAAAGGAGCAAGAGAAAATATACAGAAAAATATAGACAAGGCCAGCACAAGGCCAGCATGTGAGCCTGGACACAGCTAAGCAGAAAGGAAGCTGGGAGGCGTGAAAAGCACTGAACTAAGACGTGCCCAACTTCTGGTCTAATTCCTGTTCACCTCAAGTAAATAGGACTTTGCCTTCTCTGTGAGTTACAAGCATTACATCAAGAGTTACTTCACTCTGTTGACTTCTAAAAGAATCTTACAGGCTTCATTGGATGAAAAAAAATAGATTGAAAAAGTTAGCATTTAATCCCTACCTAGACTAATGTCTAATTATGGTACTAATACCCTTAAGGTATCTAGGATCTTGTGAAGCAGTTTCCTGTGCAGAAGAAGTTTAACCTGTGTCCCTGTCCTCAAATGGAATCGTTCCATGGCACAGTGTCTTTTAGGAATTTTACATGATTAGCAACTTCACCCTAAGTGGAAAGTAAACTTTGCTACTGCTCCCTGCACTCCCTCCACCTTGAGACTCTCTAAGCAGATTCTGGATTCTAATCCACAAGGGACATCAGAACAACAGAACCTGTTTGAGAGTGACAATTGGCTCATGCAAAGGCGGCTGCTTTGGAAATTGGTGAAGAGCACCATCTGGTGACACCAGCCACAACACCGTATTTATTGCCAAATCCTTTGCTTGGCTAAAGCCTGTATTTTGGAAAGTGCACCGCAATGTGCTTTAGCATGTCTTAATGGGTTATTTAATTATGCATAAGGATTATAGGAAAGAATTTGCTTTTTTTAAAAAAATAATAATAATCTAAAAGCTGATGGTGACCCTACCTCTCCTATCTTTTAAATCACTGAGAAGTTCTTATAATTTGAGTCAAACATTCTCTTGAGTTGTTCTGAGCCATTTTTTTTGAAGTTACGGAGCAGATTTTATGGGCCCCATGAAATGCAGTCCCAAGTTTTATTGCCATGGACATTTCAAGGATTTTGTGTGTGTGGTCCAAGTAGTTTCTTGCAGTGTTGAAGGCGCTTGGCTTAGCTGTCTTTGAAAAGATTCTTATTTTCTACAGAAGCAATTATTAAGAAAAATGACTTACTTTTTGCCATTCTATCTTTTCAGACACAGGGAAAAAGAATAGATCCTAATGACAATTATTTTCAAATCATAGCTAATTTCAGTACAAATTAAATCTGAATATGCTAATGAATATTTTTTTTTCCTGAAGTTTTCACAATGATGATCATACTCATTTCATTAGAGTTCAAGACCAAATTAACACAAATTTAGTTAGGTATCAATGAAAGCATTTAGCATTATCAAACTCAAAAAATACTTCCTGGAAATTCAGTTCTTAGTAGTAACTACTAGTTTTCTAAAGCACTTGGTTTATGCAGACTAATTTACTCACTTTGAAAGCTCTGCAAAGCTCCTTTACTTCAGGGAGCCTTGATGAACATTAGATAAAGATCATGATTATGCAAACCATGGAAGTTCTTTTTCCTAAATGTTAAGCAGGATTCTCAAGTATGTAATTCCTGAAACACACGGTCACATAATTGCCAAGTCATTTTTTAATTTCTCACATAATCCTAATCCACATAATAGGCACCCAATCTTGCATTTAATATGATATGATATGATATGACAAGATATTCCACTGCCTCTGGAAAGTGTAAAAGTAATCATCAAAATGTCACCTAGCAGGAAACTGCAATGTGTCTGAATAAGTCTGTCCATAGCACGTGCTGACCTGAAAGAGAAGTGACGGGCCCTGCTTCCTCCCACCATCACACCGCAGGGCAGGGATAAATCCTCAGCCCATGAGGACATCTACAGATATTAACTTGGTTTCTCTGTTGATCACACGGTAGTGAGGACATAGCTGTTCCTGATTAAAGAAGGAAGGGTTATTTAAACAGATGACACCTCTTTGTTTGGAAGCTTCAGTGATGCTGAGCAGTGGACATGTGAAGTTCAGGCTCCATAAATAACATCATTGACTTCAATCAGGTGATTTCATATATCCAAATCATACATCAATATGAAAGGTTTTCTGTCTCCTTTTTGTTTTTTGAAACTGTCTATTTTTTTTTTAGCAATGACAAAATGAAAAACTTATTTTGATTGTTTCTTAATTAAAACACAGACTAATCTCTTAGCTCCAAGAAATGGGTTTTAAACAAATATTAAATATTGCAAGGCTCATAATAAAAAACAGATAGAATTGAATAATTCCTTATTACACAGCCTCCCAACATTTAAGTAGGGCCATTTAGGACAAAAATATATCCCTAAAATCGTTAGCATTTTTCTTATCAATCAGCTCTTAGGCAGAAGACTTTGACTCCAGTAACTGTGTTGGGTTTTATATATATATATATATATATATAAAATATATATATATATTTCAAAGCTAATGAGCTCTTTTTGTTGTAGAATTTGCCTAGCAATTTTTCTGCTCTCTCTAGCAGTTCATATTCTTGTAAATTTGGAAGGTTCCATGTAATATTTAATATGTTTGGAATTACACTGCATATCCTCCAAGCATGGCCTCTTATCAGTGGCTCTGCCTTCTAGAAATTGAAGATGGAACAGGATTCCTTGTAACTTCCATGAATTTCCTACAGATACACTAACATTTGGGCAGTGCTGGAGGCTGTGCAGTTTGGTTAGACCAGAGTAGCTGTTTAAATCACAGCTCAAAGCAAGCAAAGCCGCCCCTAGCTCTGCTTCCCACTGCTCCTGCTACTAGATCAGCGTCACTTCTGCTTGGTATAAGAAGTAGATCTGCAGCTGCCTCTTCTTTCCTAGATCTGCCTTTGTGTAAGGAAGAAAATCTCTTACACCTTCCTATCCCTTGACCCTGCTCTGAAAATTTACTGGCCCTTCTTTAGCAGTGTCCCCCTGGCTCACATTTGCTGTGATTCCAGAGACCCATTGCTTCTCTTATTCAGACTTTTTGTAACCTAAAATGTCGTTCTATAAAAATGTCAACTCCCTGCAGATGGATTTAGCAGAAAATCGCTTCCCTCCACTTCCCTTCGCCTCCCACCAGCCTCGTGCTGGCGGGAGGGTGAACAGAGCCCTGAGCAATGCTCTAAATTGTCAGCTCAGCAGAGTCAATATGGAACAGAAACGATCCGAATCCAATAACTGCTTCTAAGGAGAAGATACAGTTGCTCTCTTTAATTCAGGGACTATCATTTCCACAGAGAGAAGAATGAAGCTCTTTCCTTGACTATCATTCTTCTGAGCTCGAAGCCACTTCTCCGTCTTTGTCTTTGTGTAACTTCTAGCTAGAATCGCTTCGAGCTCCCTTTCTACTGCAGTTTAAAGAAAAACCTGAAAACACATCCTCTTTCTTGACAGAGCCTGCTTTGCTAGCCGTCTACCTGGTAGTCAGTTCTGCTGCTGCATTTCTTCCCCTGCACAGCAGAAAATATTCTGCCATCTTTCCATTTAGAAGATGGGACAAAATGAGGTGCGTTATGCAGTATCAGAACATTGCATCAGGATCTGCTTGCGTGTGTTTCAGGAGGCCTATTTGAAGTGAAGCAGCAAGCTCTGGATCAGAGGGAGGCAGGGAAGTTAGCATAGGAGGGAGAAAACTTGCAGCTATTCCTAGACACAGTGCTGAGTAGCTCAAAGAGAGCAGGTCTATGCTAACCTGTAAGGTCAAGTAAGTCAATAAGTCACTGACTTTCAGTGTCTGCTTTCTGTAAGAAGTGAATTCCAAAATACAATGCTAATGCCATACAGTAAGTCAGAAATGCCAGTGATTGCCTATGAATCTGCCAGCAGAGGCAGATTTTCTCATGTTAGGTTGGTCCTGAAAAAGTCTGGTGTATAGAAAAGTCCATCTGCCTATACACAGAGCGAGGGAACAAAAGACTTGATGTTCAGCAGGAGAAACTAAGGAAATGAAAAAATTCATTGAGAAAGGTTAGAATCATAAAAATACAAATAAAATAAATACAAATATAAAGAAAATATAAATACAAAGAAAAACAGAAAAGAAAAACAAATACTGTCTTTTGACCTTGTTCAACTCCTAGACAAACCTCTTTAGCTCTTTGATTTAGGAGACGGAAGGTAAACACTTTTTTTCATGTCTCATATAGAGATTTTTCAGGAGATCTGAATATGAGTGTGTTACTATATGCCCTAAACACCAGAACACACTCCAGTGCTACCAGATATCGCAACACTGGATAATACTCTTTATCACGAATGTGGTTGCCCTGAAGAATGTTGCTCTACTTGGGAAGTGACATGTTGGTGTTCCATTCCGATGCTTCTTCACTGAACTTTACATCAAATTCACTACATTTATAAGGCAAAATAAAGTTTTTTTTTTTTTTTCCAACTGCCAAATCTGTACTTACCAGAATATCTGAAAATCGAGCTGTGTTTTTTTCTGCCTTGTAGTTCATAACTTACCCTTGATAGCAACCAAGATTCTGAGATCAGGACTAAACTGTAATTTTATTGCTGAGGCATGAGGGGAGATGGACTGTATCTTGCTTTTCTGCAGCTGTATTGATTATCAAGCTCTTTAGTAATTAAAAAAGATCAGAAAAGCAAAGAGATAGCGGGTGTTGCCATGGGGAAGGTGTTACTACTAGAGTGGTAACTTGCTTCTGGCAGCTGACACTGCAGAGGAAAACTAAACTGCTTGGTTTTATGGATATATATATATATTTTATATATAAATTCTTAGTTATCTATATGTATTTGTATAACTCTGCAATATCATTAACACTATTTGGTTTAATCTCTAAGGATCACTTCAGCTTGCCCAGTAGTTGTACTGAGAGTCTCACCTGAAGCCTACTGAATTCAAAGGAAATATTTCTGTTGCCAAATCAAGGCAAAGAATTAAGTCATTGAGTAAAAAGTCTGATGAGCTTTTACATGAGAAATAATAAAAAAAACACTTCGCTTTTTCAGGCTGGCTTCCTATCTCTAA
>JAVCKT010099149.1:0-10168 GCA_032273925.1 Rhynchotus rufescens | reverse complement strand
GTTATTCCTCCCCAGGTGCAAGACCCTGCACTTGTCCTTGTTGAACCTCATGAGGTTCCTCTCAGCCCAACTCACCAAGAGATGGTTTATATGTTCTGTCCTATATCTCTTATTACTGTTAACTGCTGCCAGCAACAGATTGGATTTATGCCTCTGTCATTTAAGAACACTTTCAGAAAGCTTGAGTGTACATTCATGCTGAAGGCACTGGGAAGTACCCCAGGTTGCCCTCTTCTGGGAGATAAGTCCTCATCACAAGTTCCCAGAGTTCAGTGTCTTCAATGTTACAAGTTTTTAGGGTTTCCAGGATAATTTCTTCTCATCATCTGGCTAAGAAGCAGAAAAAACAGGCGATTCACAGGCTACAGATTCCCAGTTCCACCTTTTTTCCTACATGTCACAGAGAACTGCTGAGTTAACAGGTCAAGGACTACTTATGTGAGGCCTGTAGGAAACTAATGCTTGTGAAGTAAAATTTTAATTTTACTCCTTTAAAGAGGATGAAAGGGAGAAAGGGAAGGCAGGGAGGAAGGTAGGGAGGAAGGAAGGCAGGAAGGCAGGAAGGAAGGGAGGGAGGGAGGGAGGGAGGGAGGGAGGGAGGGAAAGGGGAAAAAATAGAAGAAGCCAGCCAGAAACAACAGAAATTTAGATCTAGAATTTTTGCCATAATTCAGGGTGCTATTTATCTGAGTAAGGTGTCACTTTTTGCAGAAGATAAATTCAGGTTCCTGAACAAAGCTAAAAGATTCCACCTCCATCAAACAGCAGTATTCTCAGGTGGCACAGGCTCAAAAAGGAACTTCAAGAGATACAAATGTAGTTGTCCCTGCTGGCTGGGGACCAATGGCAGGTGTAGAGAAGGAGCCTAGAGAGTCATTCTTCAAGGCTGCTACAGAGAAGATACAGAGATATGAAAATATGAGTTACAGAGAAATGAGAAAATTTACAGGGGACAGAGAAGGAATGTTGGCTAGGGAAAGGAAACAAACCTAGTGTTTCAAATGCACACTTTTTGGACACAACAAGTAGAGGTACAGAGCTTTACAAAAGGATTTCTTTTGGACAGTAGGCCACAAGTCTCTATTAGAAATACATATCTAACAGCATTGGATAAGGCAAATAAAAATTGCTTGATTTACACATCAGGTTTCTGTATGGCGTATATTAAGTCATATATAATTTCTACAGGCAAGCAAGTTGCAAAACATTTCCAAAACTGAGATAGAAAGTAAAAAAGAAAAACCGAAGAGACAGTGAAGGCTGGAATGTAATCATGCATCATCGTTCATCTCATTTCCTCATTTTTTGAAATTAGGATGCTAAAAGCAAGTGTTGGCAAGCTACCTGAGCACTGTTGCTGATCCTATTTTATGCCTTTCTTTTGATTAATCTTGCTTTTTGCGGCTGTAACAGAATTTGTCACATTTGAACTCTTAAATCTACTGAAGTATTTAAACAATAATAATGGCTTCTGTTGCCATATCAAAGTGAATTTTCACCAATCAGATACAATTTTGATTCATGACAAAACAGAATAAGGCAAATGAACAATTTCTCAAATATACAATGACTCCATGAATGTTTTCTTCCATTCCTTCCTCATGTCCCCATATTGTGATCTAACCTACAAAAATGTTTAAAATCCATATCTACAGAATATCTCCAGAAAACAAATATTTTTTTTCCCTTGACAGGAATGAGTCTGTGGGTTGTCCAAAGCTTGCATAGCTCTTGATACCAAACTTGTATGAATGTTCACTCTGGTATGACTTTCTTTGAGCTGGTTCAGTGGTTTGATGCGATACTGTGCATATTTCAAAGCATTCTTCAATTTTTAAGCTCTGCATACATGGTTGCCCTCTATAACCTTTAGCTAGTTCCCATTTTCAAATTTCTTTTTTTTTTTCAAATTCTCCCTATTAACTACATTTCTTTTTAACTTTCTCCTTTCACAGATTCATATGCCTTGTATATGGATATCCCTTGTAATTTGACCACTTAGTCTGACCTGTAGATTTTTCTGTTGCTTAATTCTCATTTATTTTTAAATCTACTTAATTGACTTAATTGAAAGATGAGACTCAGCATTTACCAAACACATAGGGACTAGTCAAGCTAAGCCTGTATCTTTTCCCATTTTTTTCCCTTGTTCACTTTCAAGTTCCTGACATTTTGTGTTACAGTATATCAGTTTTCATTTTTGTTTTTTTTTTTTTTTCTGGGCAGCAAATAACTTTCCACTTGCTTCCAGGAAATACCTGACTTGCTATAGGTCACTTAATAAAAAATAGCTATAAGAAGGTTCAGGAGAACCAAGTTGTCCTGAAGTATAAATATCTTTAGGCACAATTCCTGGGTGACTGTCGCTACAATCTAGGATGTGAACCACGCTGGCAGAAGTCCTTAAGACTTACTGTTGAAAATAATCTGAGTATGAGGCTAGACAAAGAGCTCCTGTACTTCTTTTCACATCTACAATAAAAAGGCAAGGAAAAAAAATGTCTGGACCTTGGAAATAGAGGTTCCAACAAAGTTGGAAAAAAGTTTTCTTAGTATTTACAGATATAGGAATCTGGCCCTAGTGCTAAATAAATGTATTATTTTTGTGGAGACTTTAGTTCACTTCCAGATTCCATGAACTAAAAATCTCTATTCTAAAATTATATTTTATTTGTCACAAACTCTAAAGGATAAAAAGAATAAATAGGATTCAACAGGTATTTTTAGAAGTATTGCTTACATTAGATAGTTTTGTACTGACACATACTTCAGAAAAAAATATACATAATAATTTAGTTTGAAAACCAAAATACCCAGAGACTGAGGTTAATAAAGAGCAAGTATTATGCATGATTTTTTTTCTATTCACACTTAATATGCATGATTAGTATGGGTAGAATGTATTGTAAAACATCTCAATTTTTAAATATTCAAATTCATAATGAGCTCTATAAAATGCATACCCTTTTGCCATTAATACTCTAATTCCCATTGACACATCAGACCTTTCCAATCATATCCATTTTTAAATACTCTGACTAAAATGATAGATCTGTGCAGGTCACGCTGTGGCATGTGCCTAGAATAAAAATCTCTAATCAGTTGCTTTTGTGGATTAAGAGAGACTGAAAGACTGTATGCCAAAGCCAAGGCAACCATCTTTCTTGCATCTTTATTATCCTCTTGACTTTCTTCAGCTTTTTTACCTCTTAGTGCTATAGAAAAGTATATCATTTTTCAGAAAAAAAAATGTGAAACTCTGTGCCTATTCCTATTCACTGTCTTTGGATTTAAAATCCATTATCTTCTAACATTTCACTTCCAGGTTGCCATACAGAAACATACTGATTCCCAAGGTCCTAACAGAAATTTTCTGACAGACCACCCCAAAAAAGAATCCCTGGTTTCTTGCCTATGTGGTCATTGTGACAAGTATTCTATTATAGACTGTATTTTTGTAGAAGCTATATTGAGTTCTCTAGGCTTCTTTTTTTTTTTTTTTTTCTCTTGAGTGATATTTGTGTTTCTGAGAGAACAAGCCTCTTCTTCAAAATTCCATGTGTTAGAGACAGCTTTAGTTTTCAAAGAAAGAAGAACCAAAGAAGATTTGCGATAGCTCTTCTGTGTCGTCCAGATTTAAACTGTGGCAGGAGGTGAACAACGTGTGCTGTGTATTTTACCCTAGAACATTTGAGAGCACAGTAAGCTCTAACCATTCAGTGCTCATACTGTTGCATGGCAAGAGGAAATATTAAGTATTAGCTTTAAAAGTATCTTAGCAACAAGGTTTTCCACAGCAGTAATGACCTCTTAAGTAAACTTTTATATGCATTCTTTGTTTCTAAAATGGTGTGCTTTCTTTACCACTAGCTTGCCTGCGAGTTTTCGATTTTCATTTAATACTGTAGTTGTTGGAAACAAGATAATCTCAACAGGAAGGTTCTTGATGTGATAAATCTAGATTTTGAAATGAAAGACTGTCTCTCCCACAGTTCTCTGAAAATGCACTGACAAAGAATTCTGAGAATAGTTCAGTGCTACACATCATTTCAGACAAATGTTTAAAAAGTAAAATAGAAGCAAAGTGATTCCATACAAAATATACTTTTGAAAGGTTCAAAATGTTCAGAGGAACCTTCCTATTTCTGGCACAATCTTCAAACAGTGCTATTTTTACTCTTTTGAGTAGTTCAGATGAAGAGGATTACTTTCAGGACTAAGAAAAGCACGATCTGGCCCTATACAGAACATCCCTGACATGGAAGTGAGAGAGTCTTACGCAACACTGATAGGGGACTATATAAACTCACAACCATACATACAAATCGTTAACAAGAAGTGGCCTACCTTGATCGAGTCTAATTGTTAAAATGCATAAAATAAATGTTAGTTCACTAGAAAAGAGCTTTCAACTATAAACCTGGAAAAGTGTCTTAAGTATCTTAAGACTCAATGATGCAACTCGCAGTCATTTTAATAAACACTCATGGAAGTCTTCCACTGTATGACTAGTGCAAATCTTTGAGATATGTGATAATAAATATACATAACACCACAAAAGTTACAAACATATGTCTGAAGCAGGACATCATATTATCAATAAAGTTCTGAGCTAAAAATAGCTCTGTTACTTTGTTTCTGTATGCTACTGCATTGTGATATGTAAGCATTACCTGAATGCTTAGCAACAGGAGTTTAAATTACATGATGGAATTTTCATGGTGTGTTGCTAAAGTCATTACTATAATGAGAAAAAAATAGGGAGAGGGAAAGAAGAAATATTCAAACATTTTCTGTCTGCACTTAAGCTATTAAGTTCATATTTAGCTAGTTAAATTCTAATGCCTTAATTTTTAAAGATTCTGAGTACCAGTTTCTCTGTGATTATCACTGAGACACTGAGTCATTGACATCTCTGGAAATGAAGACTTCTGCCTAGGATATTCATGAGTTTCCTTCTTCTATGTGGAAGATAAAAGGGTAGTCTATATGATGTGTGAAGTTTGTGCCTAAGCTTGAGCTGAAAATTTCTCTGGAGCAGGATATTTCAGTGCCAGGCTAAAGGGTAGAGTAGAGCAGCACTGTCCGGTCTGTAGTGTGCCTGTGATCAACGCCTGCTCTTGTCCCCGCCAAGTTCTCCGCTATAACTCATTTATCTTATGGTGACATCATGTGGTCAACGTTAGGCAGACAAATGAGGCAGGGTCCCTCCTGAAGGATCTTACATCACGTAACACAAGAAAGAGAGGACTCTGCAATGTGGATGAATGGAGAAAGGGTCAGGGACCACGGCTTACTTCAGTCCACTCCTTGACTCAAGCAATTTATGAGTTCATTGACATCCCCTGGCAGCTATTTAAGCTGCATTCTGCATACTGAATGCCACTTTTCAATTTACCTCCTGATTTGGTTTGGTGCTTGATAACCTCTTGCTGGCCAGGGTAACAAATACACATCCTTTTCATAGGAGTAAATCTGGTTTTAATGATTCTCCTTAATGGACAATGTTATATTAACACAATAACCAGAACAATCTAAGCTTAGACTTAATGCTCCCTTAAGTTTAAGATGCTTCCTAAAGCATTCAATATTAAGCTTAAATCTTTTTAAAAAAATCAGTGAATTGTACGTACGTAATCCTTTAAGCAAAAGACAAATGGATATATTCTGATAATAATGTACTAAGTAGGTAGATGTCCCAAAAGTTGATGTCACTTCTGTGCAAGACTTCATACTAGCAATTCTAAAGCTCATGACATTGCCTTGACATCCTATTACCAAGTGCTGATGAATATTTTTGGCTATGCTTATCATAAAATATGTTAAGCAGCACTAAAAATAATCTATCAAATTAGAAATGTAAAAATATATACTAAGTTGTCTACCAGGTGCCCTGCAATGCTGGCTGTCAAGGATGTATTTATATGAGAGTTTGTGGAAACATAGCAATAGATTTAGATCGCATGTAGGGTACCAATAGTTTGAGATGCCTTCTCAAATACCAAGACACAGTTCCACTTCCTTGCCCTTCTTGTGAACACCAATGCTGACAGCCCAAGTTACAGTAAGATGCCAGCCCAAGTTACAGTAAAGGTATTCATAGCGGAGGCTAATAGAAAAGTTGTGATCATCATTTCTCTGGTAGTGACATTGATAGGGAAACAGAGGCTACCACTCAGATTTGGGCTCATGTATGCTCAGCATCTCTCCCTGGCACTTTTGCCCCTAACTTGCTAAGACATTTTGTACATGTGACAACTTTCCCATGGCTCATGTTGCCAGATGGGAGACGCATGAACCTGACGCTGCACGTGAAATCTGAGTAAGTCTGATTCTGGCATTAGGTAGCAGTGTGATATGAATATGAGGAGTCACGTTTGTGTTCCAGTTTTGCAGCTTAAATGTGGCCAAAGAAAAAAATTAAATTCCTGACTTTCCCAGAAAGACTAGCACTGGAATGCTTAGCAATATAGTATGTATTTGCTGCATATTAACTGCAAGTTATAGGACTTGATGCAGGGTATATTAAATGGAATTTGATGCTCTATGTTTTATTCTTTTCACTAATCATGGCAATTATCTCTTTGGCCTTTTTGCTGTTCAGTAAGCTCTCAAATCTGTTTTTTAAGACCAAAGAAGTATTGCATTATGCTTATAAACAGGTACCAAATAATTTCAAAGCTTTTTTATTTCATTCAGACTCAACTAGTATTTTCAGAAGTGTGAGGAGTCTGAGTGTGAAGATTGTAAAACAAAACAAAACAAAAATCTATCCAGCTTGTTCTGATGGTATTCATTTTCAGTTATAAGAACAGTTAATGCTATTACTGTTCTTATTACTGTAATAATTACTGTTACTGAATTCATTGTCCTTTTCAGCATTATTTTGTATTTAATCATGTCCAACAAATAGTGCCAATAGTTTGGAGGGGTTATTTCATTTTTGATATACTTGAATTCATTGATCCTGACAGAAGTTTTGTTTCTGATGTCTTTGTTTTCTTTTAGGAATTTTTCTAAACACATTTTGTTCTCAGTTATACTGCTGCTGTCTACTGCTTCCTCCCCACACCTCCCGCTCCCTATCCTTATTTTGCTGTTGCTTCTGTCCTTTCCCTTTCTTTCACCCAGCTGGTGTTAAACCTATTTGTTCCAAACAATTTTATGTAATTTTTTCTCCTGCTTCTTCTTCTTACTTATTATAGATTTTCTTTGGTATTCATGAAAAACCCAGAAAAACAAGTATAAAAATTGTTCTCTTTACTGCTGACTTGAGTGAGAAATATAAGTAGAATTTGTCATATCATTTTAAAGGAATGTAGGTTGAAAAAGACTTAGTGGATCAAAGACATAGAATTTATCTTAGTGGAAGCCAAATAGAAAAAAACAGAAATAAGAGATAAGATCATGATAATTACAGTATAATTTAGTCTTCGTCTACCTATACTGAAATAAAACATCAATATGTTGTTACACTCCCACACTGCTGCAAGTTTCCTGATTTGCATATTAAAAACTTAAGGTATATCTTATGCCAGTCAATCAGGAATTTCAGTGTTTTGATATTAAGCTTTTTAGATTCTAACTCTTAGTTAAACAGAAATATAAATATATTAATAATCAAGCATCATGATGAACTTTGTTATATAGAAAATTATACCCAATGATTATATATATTTATATATATATATAAATATATATATATCATATATATAAATGTCAATAAATACTTTGAAAAACATTGCATATGATTTTTCTCTACCGAATTCTGTCTCGCCATGAGCAAAATGCTGAATGTCTTCACCCTTTCATTTCTGTCAATGCAAATCTATTTACCATTATCTAGAGAAAACAAATCAACATTTAAGCAATACTGATGGAATACAAGTGTATTTCCTAATCTGGTGTGGTGAAGTGATAGAAGAGCTATTTTGACCATCTAGTTGTCTGCTCTTTTCTTCTTTTGAATGCTGGATTTCGGGGAGTAATTATGCTTCTTCACAAGTAGGGTCCCCAGCTGGCTTTGCATCATCACCCTTGTGCTCTCTTGACTTGATGCTGCTCTGGTGGCCAGTGCTCCAGCAAAGCTGTGGGGAGATCACCATTCCCAAGCAATGCTGCCCTTCCTGATGCCATTTTGTTTTCAGAAAAGCAAAATTCAGCAAAGATTTGCAGAGACCTTTTTTTTAAGGAGATATTCCAGAGAAGCTGTGCAAAGGCTATGAACAGCTACAGAATAATTACACTGTTCTTACAGGATGTTCTTCTGCTGATCAGACTTGCTTACAAAGAGGCAGAAGTGTGAGAATCTCACTTATATACTGTTTGATTCTGTGAATTGTGTTTGCAAGTGGTTCTTAAATCTGAGGGTCTCTGCATGTAGATATACTCCTCTATAATGTAAAACACAAATTACGTGTTTCCTGTGTTTAAAGTTACAGATGAAGGTTGTGTTTCAGAAAAACTATGCTACCATATTAACCAGTAATACAATTTACATATTTTGATGGTTTTTCTTGGTATTCTATGATTGCTCTTTTTTTGTTTGTTTGTTTGTTTGTTTTGTTTTATTTTGCTTTGTTTTGGATTTTTTTTTTTTTTTTTTGAAAATTGCTGTTAATACAGTGCATAAAGTCAGTTGATTCCAGAGTTAGTGTGCTTTTTGTGTATGACATGAGTTGAATTACTATTTGCATACTCTAATTTATAAGTTTTATATATGTTTGTTTTAAACAGGTTATAAATTAGTGGCACTGCTACATGAAATAAGTCTTCAAGTTTTCTTAAAAACACCTTTATCAATGAGAAGTTTGAAACAATTTAGACTAAGCTCAGTCTGGCAGAATAGTTTCCGTGGACAAAACACGGAATTCCCATAATTAAGTCTTTTTTAAACTTAGTTTCTAGTCTTGTCTCATTCTTCCTAACAATGTTCTAGCCAACAGCAGTTGTTAATCCAAACTCTGTCAATCACCTGCCAAGTGGAACAAAACTCACAGGATGTTAGGCTGCAAAACAAAATAACAAAGAGCAAAATATGGAAATAATACAGATATACCACTGCAAAACAATGTTAAAAAACAAACACAGACAATATTGTCAAACGTGTCTTTCTATAAAATGAACTTTGAGAAATGCTGAGACAAAGGTTGTTAAAACTTCTACTGTTAGTTATTCACCCTTAGGGTAAATATGGGCTTAGCAAATAACATGAGTAAATTTGGGGTTTAGCCCTAAACCGACAACAAAAAATATCTCATTTTAGAAATGCTGGCATCCTGATTTAATGTGCCAATGATATTTTTTCCATTTTTTTTTTCCTCAGTCTTTCACAGCTTAATATGTAGAACACAAAACTGATAAATTCTGTCACCCCTTTTGGTGACTTAAATTAGAAATGAAACGGAAAGCTCAAATACAAAAGTAGATACATTATATGTTTGGAGGGCACCATCATCTCAGGACAGAAATACATGTAAACCACATTGACATATTAGTGAATTAGTGAATCATCATACTGAAGGCAGAGCACATCGTGGCCTTAGTTTTGGGGGGAAAAAAGTGTCAAATATATTTTGTTCAACCACAGGGGAAATAACAAAAATGGAGGAGTCATCTGACTAATCTGTGGTTGAACTCCACTGAGCAAGTCATTCTAGTTTAAAAGAAAGAACTCTTTTAAAATGTATAATAAGTATGTGTAGAAGATAAAGGCAAAGAAAAAGCTAGAGCAGTAGTTCTTTGTGGTCTGTTGTTGAAAGAGTAAAATAGGGAGGAATAAGAAGATATGCCAAATCTCTGAAAGAAATATGAAGGAAGAAGAAGGTGTACATATAGTCCTTTGGTCAGGCATGGCTATCATTTAACATTAGTTCTGTTTCAAAAAACAGCTGTGGAAGAAAAATGGTAGAAAAGAATAATGCTGGCAGTAATTCCTTAATTAAACATTTCTCCAAGTGAATCTTTCCCCTCCAGCCCCATTCCCACCGGGCCACGCATACTCCCATTGGGCCGCCCAGCAGACCTGCCTTATTCCCATCTGAAGGCCTCACATTTGTAGATACCAGTTTAATTTCTGTGTCTGCTTTACCACATACTGCAATGCTGGAAATTCTCCTCAAATACAATTGCTCTTAAATTGGAGTCTCCATGGCAACCTTCACAGAGG
>JAVCKT010099148.1:0-10168 GCA_032273925.1 Rhynchotus rufescens | reverse complement strand
CTGTCATTCAAGTTCATGTTGAAATTCTCAGTGAGTTTTTGGTGATAAACGTCTGAAAGCCAAGCTTAGAAACATGGACACAATGTTCTTCTTCCAATTAGTTCTAAAAACACTTGACATTTCTAAATGCCATATGTATGCAGAAGACATAATGACGTCATAAAATCATTGCAAGTAGTTCAGAATAAAGGGACACTTTGACCCAGATACATGGAAAGTTACTTTTAGAGGACAGAACCCTGTCCACCTCATTCCCAGGTCATGGGACACTTATAACGCTGGAGCACAGGACAGCTGCAGCCTATGTGTTCCTTCACACAACTAGAACTGCACCAGTCGTGTGAGAATGTATGTCTGTATCTTCCTTACATAATGGAAACATTTATGACAGGGCAATAGGGAGTAGTGGTCACAGAATAACAAAACTTACGTGACCTGCACTTGAAGAGAAAGAACCAGGCCCTCCTCCTTCCTACTCATGCTTGATACACAAAAAATAAGGGAACACATCATCCACTTGGAAGTTCCATTGGCTTCTTCTTAAAGAAGCAGAAAGAATGCAGTGGCATCATAATGTGTATTTCATATCATATACTATCATATATGATATCTATACAATACTACGTAGTATCATATGTACTTGTCCTATCTTTGACTCTTTTTTCATCTTTGGAAAATGAAAGGAAAATTCCCCCCTACAAATGACCGTAGATAAAATTTTTCACAAGATCCATAAGCAATCCTCTGATCTATTAGTCTCTTAATATTTATTTATTTATTTATTTATTTATTTATTTTAGGAGTAAACAATTATCTTTTTCCTTCCTGAGTATCTATCTTTCTAATCCTATTGGGCAATCTGCACCCAGGAAAAAAATCGTCCTTGAGAATCAATTATTCAGTTATGGTTCAAGATTGTGAGTTAATAACTTCCTAACAAGAGATTTTAATTTGTCTCCAGTAAAGATAGATGGTTCCTAGGTGAAGGAAGAGAGTCCTGTTCCTTTTAAAAGAATGTATATTCAAATGAATGTTATCACCACATGAATATATATCCATGTATAGTCAAAATCAATCAAAGTAAACATCTGACAAAAGCCTGACAATTTTGTTTCAATTCTTAACAGAACACAAATGCTTAGTGAAGTAGAAAGGATACAAATTTTATTATTGTTTTTTATAAAAGCAAAAATGCATTTTTGACAAAGCTACATTTATGATTGATGTCTGTTATGTTAAAAAGTATTCATTGTGCTCTACTGTGGGATTTTGGATTACAAGAAAGATTATTATAGAATGCAAAATGTACAAAAAAAAGAAGAAACAAAGGGAGAAACTGGAGCTCGATAAAGGCAGAATGAGTAAGAGATGTGAGCAGGAAAAAATTACATGGAAAGTAAATATATTGACATAGCCAAGAACGAACTGTTCAGTTTGAAACTCAAGAAACTAATGTGTTCAGCAGCACATTGTGTTTTCTGAAAACTCAAAACTGAAATTATACAACTCAAATACAACTCCTTTCCCATACAAATGAAGGACTATTTTTGTTAACATTTTGAACTCTTTGTGTGAAATAAATATCTCACAAATAATTTTTATTTACACTGCATATATATAGACACATATATGTCTCCATGTGATTAAGTATGTTAAATCTCATCCAAATTACACCAGACTTGTGGGGAATTAAGCTGGCAACTCATGAAATCCTTGCCACTGCCAACTCTGCATATATTTTTTAAAAAATGTTTCTCATGGACTAACAGGCTGAGGAAAGCTGAAGTCATTGTTTTGTTCTGGAGAAGGATTTTGTAGACCTAAGTGCTACTCTGTTAAAAACTGCAGTTGGTAAACAGAAGAGTAAAAATTTAGAATGTTCATAGTAGAATGAATAATTTAATAAATTTTCACTTTGTTGAAAGTTCATCTTTTAAATTAAACAAATAAATTGCATGAATTGGCTTGACTGAAAACAATACCCAAGCATAGGTTTCTTTTTTTAAATCCTGTCAGCTAGTTATGCAGGGCCATGTGCTGAGTGATTATGACTGTATTCTGGCTATGTCTGTCCTATTGCCCTTTGCCAGCGCTAGGGTGGGACTGAGTAGCCAGCTATGCTGACTCAACAGTGGCAAAGAGCCTTTTCATGCCAGGTATTTATTTAGCTAGCAGGTTTTCATATTTCCTTCTTCTTTTTAATTTTGGAGTGAACCAGGATGACAGTCTAGTTCTGAGTTCATAATTCACTTGCTTTGTCCTGTTTTCCTTAACATATCAGGCAACTCCTAAATATTTTTATCCTTCTATAAGTACTTCTAAATAATTTAATCTAAATATTAATATGTTATAATATATATTAAATTGCTTCTGCCTCTTTCCTTTCACAATCCTATAGAAAGTCCGTTGTAAGTCTGGATGCTAAAGAAGGGAAGTGCAACTGGTTTGGGAGGGAAAATCTCAAATGCCTAAACCTCTAACTAGTAGTTTTACGCATAAAGCTAGGCACTGGGAAAGCTGATTGAGGAGCAGAGTTCTGAAAAGATTAAGAGAAGAAAAGATCAAGAGAATTGTGTTTCAAGGCTTGGTTTGTTGAGTCATTCATTCTAATAAAAAAGAGCTTGGTGGTGTTAGGAAGATTTTATATGTGTGTGTGTGTGTGTGTGTGTGTGTGTGTGTGTGTGTGTTATTCAGTACTAAGATTAGGAGTCTCTGTGGACACAACTCATAAGCTGTGGAGGTAAAGTCTAGATCTGCAGAAATCAATACAGACTTCAAATTCATTTCAGTAGAAGAGGCCTGGGGAAGGACTTTTTATTATCACAAATAGCCAAACTGTCCTATATGTTTTGGTTGTGAAACAGAGCAAAGTGTATTAGAAACAGAAAATATTAAATTACCTAAGAAAAACTGTACATTATTGCTTGATAGTGAGCAAAAATGTTAAACAGGGTTTTATTGACTTGTTCTTCTCAATATACCATTAATTTCACTTTTTCCATATACAGCAGAAGGAAATGCATTGCAACAGCAATACATCTGTTGTTTTAAAAAAGGGAAATAGAGCAGTATTGTACTATACTAAGTTCCCAGAATAATATATAACAGGGTCTTTCTGTGATTAAATTAACTTGTGCTCTTGACTTCAGTAGATTAATTTGCTCCACTTGTGTTTCAATACCAAAAAAGTTGGACTATTGATTTTGTTTATTCTTTCATCCTACCAGTAAGCTGCTGTATGTACAGTGAAGAGTGCTGACAGTTTCAAAAGAAAATCACCAATTGGCAGATATATGGATTTTCACAGCTAGCTGGTTAGGTTGTTTCTGTAATGGAATATTTACAGAAATATTCTCTGTGCCAAGAAATGAATGACAAATGGAGCTGGAAAATCATGCAGGATATGCTTCTTTGCTTTGCTGTAGCTATTAGAATATTTTATTACTATTATACTTGTTTCATGTTATGATTTATTTGTCATGACATTGTAGTCAGTGCCTTGTTTATATCACAACTTTTAAAAACACAAGTGATAGAATGTCAAAAGATCACCTAAGACATTCAAAAAGCAATTCCTTTACATAAATAATACTGTATTCTGAGAATCATTCAGTTAAAAATATTCATGATACATGAATGCTCTTTGGATTCAAGAACCATAAAATACTAGGAATTGTTGCATGTGAGCATCATTGTAGCCAGTTCTAAGTATGTTAATGACTCATGAATTTTCAGCATGTCAGTTTAGTGGCTAAATTTTTCTATTAGTTAAAACAAGAAGGAGTCTGATAACAATCAAAGAGATATTTTACATGAATAACAGAGAAAAACTACTTTCAAACATCAGCTTGTTCAAGATAACAGTTAATAAAAAATATGTTTTTCTTCATCTAAAAAAGACACAATATTTTGATACATGCATTGACAAAATGATTTACATATCCTAGTCTACAAGAAAGTGAATTATCAAAAAAAAGCTAAACTATAATGTCACAGGTGAATTTTTGAAAAATTGGCACGCTTGATCTTGACTCCTGTATGTATCTTGTAACATCTCATCATTCAAAGTAACAATAACAGCTCATATGATTTCAAACCTGATATCAAATAAGCAGAAGTGAGTAAATCTCTATCTCTCCTTCTTGTATAATGAAAATAATTATACTTGTTCTTTTTCAGTTACCGCCTGCAACTACTGTAAAATCCTAATTAAATTTTTAATGTTATTGTTTAAATAGGAATAATTGATAAAATGCTTAAAGTTTTTAGGAAGCTTCTTTATTATTCATGGAGAGATACATTTGGTAATCCCTTTCCTTTATGTATTCATTATATTCAGCATAGGCAGCCAGTTTAAGTCTCTAGACATAAAAGATGCCAGGAATAGTAGCCAAGCCAGTTTTCCAGAGCCCTATAGTAGTGCTATTCAGTGGTAATTGATTTCAGGCTAGATTAACAGATATTCTTTAGGCTAAGCATGACAAAATTGCTATCTCAAAGTATTGATATCAGTGTTTTGAGAACGGTCTATACTCTTTGTCTCCAGGTGAATCACAATAGTGTGAATTTTGCTATAAGCTGTTTGGCAGGGTTAAATTTGCTTCAAAATTTCCTCAGTTAAAGCATATTCTCTTGGACTGATCTGCAGCATGTCTCCTCTACTGATTGATCTCCTTGCAGGTTCATGGAGAATTTGAAGCAGCTGGGCAGTTCTTGCAGCAGTGTTGATCAATATCTGATCTTTTTCTCCCCAGGATTTAGTAAAAAGCATCCGGCAGAGGACTGCCTGATACATGGATTCCCATGGAGTATGTCCTGGGGAGCCTTCTTCACAGTGCAGGGGAAGAGCTGAACAAATAAGGAAAAGCTCATTACCAAGTTATGCCCCTGCAATTATAGTGTTGGTTCCAAAGAGTGAAATACGGAAGGCACATGCACAGGAAGGACACCTGGCTCTGAAATTGGGATTCAAACAAACAAGGCCAAGAGATGAAGCACCATGAATGTTTTTAAACTTAAAAAAGTGATGGAAGATTTGACAGGGAAGTGAGACACCAGTTTCCTCTGCAGTCTAAGGAGGTCTCACACACATCTCTTGTGTGAATGCCTGAATAGTGAATGAAGGTCGCAGTGGCCTCCAGTGCAAGAGGACAGAGAAGCCATTTCCTGGAGAGGCTATGCAGCTACCCTCTGCTTTGATCAAGGGATCACACTATGTAAAAGCAAATATGTAATAGTTCAAGAAGCAAAGATACCAGGATTAAGCAGTAGGGATATATGGTCCCAGTTTCCAAAGCGGGAGCTGACTCTGGCTCCATTTCCTGCACAGGGGCTATGGACTCTAGGTTCCTCTGCACAGGATGGGTGGTTGTACTTCTGGTGTTAGCCCTAGGTGTTAACCTTTCTTTGAGAGAAGCACTGACCTCAGGTTAGCTCTTTGAACAGGGTGTTTTAGTCTTCTGGTCTGAAGAAAAGACCATGGGCTTTTGATACTAACTAGCTCAGCGGTCCTTCTGGATCTCTAACATATGTGCCTAAGCTGCAGGGAGGTAGGAATAAAGACTTAGCTCTGACGTTCAGGTCAGTGCTCAGTAGTGGGCTTTTGAGCTTATCCTTCTGAAGCCTCTAAGTCTCCACCTGTATAAACGCTACTGTAGAGACAGAATTGAGCACACATTTTAAATTTCATTCTCCAGTCAAGGGATCCAGTAAACAAAGAGCTGGCAGCACAGTGCTAACTTGTAGGCACCTACATCCTGCATATTGTATCTACTCTGATGGAGTCTTTTAGAGTCAATCCATTAGCTATAAAACATTACTGTGCATTACTGATGAGAATGCTAGTGCATACTGCACTATCACCACCATCAAAATCATTCTATAGGGTGACTGAGTACATCTAATGTCACTTTCTAATTCTTGGATTCTACATTTTAATAATGACAATTATCACTATTATTATTATACCATCTTTCCTGGAAGAGAGAAAAATAAAAAGAAAAAAAATCACTAGTCCTGTAAAAAGATTTTAGTAGCAATTTTTTTTTTTTTTTTTAAGTTCTCCCTTCCCACAACTTTCTGGTAAAGAAGGAAGGCAGTGGTGAGGATCATTCTAGTTAGACCAGGAAATCTCTTTCAAATAGGAAAGACTATATTTTTAGAAGTTCATAAATACAACTGTCTCTTGAAATAGTACAAAAGTTGAAGTAGTCTTAAAATTGAGTTATTTTCAAGTACATAGCCCACTTCTAATATGTTATACTCTTTTGAAATATTGTGCAAGAGCTCTTTTTGATAAACTTCCTCTTATGTTACTAACATATAATACATGTATCTGATGAATTAAGCATTTCTTTTAGCTAAAGCACAAGCTTTAGACATAAAAATACACTTTTCAAATTCATGGGAAAAAGGTCAGAATGAGAGCATGGAAATTCTTCTTCAGGCTTACAGCTGACATTCTAAATGAAATTGTCCAATAATATTAACAAGAAAGCTTGATAAAGAATATCATATAGTTTTACAGGTGTCAGCAGCCTTACCTGGTACCGTATTCTCATTGAAATATATATGTTTAATCAAAGATGAAGTAAGTCAGATGACTGACTCACAAAGTGCTTTGGGATCAAACTTCGACTGTTTGTCTATGAAAATCAGATTTCATACAGAGATGTCTTATGTCAGTAGAACATCGATACTCAATACTGTAATATCACACTAATTTTCAAGATATTCTCAGTATAACTAACTAGTAAATTCATTAACTTAGCCTATAGTCCTTTTAATTTCTTTGGTTCTTATAGATTGTTTTTGAAGTACTGTAAAAAAAATGAAAACATTTCTCTTTTCATCCTCCTCGCTTATGTTACACTCAAAATCTTGCTATGGTCAAAAAAAGAGCATATCTTATACATGGAAAAGAGATTTCATTTTTAGCATACTTAATGATTTAATAGATTAGTCAAAATACATTGAGAACTGTTATAATCATATACCAGATTATCTAATTAATATAGAAAAGCCTCAGTAATAATAATAATAAAGGAGTTATATAAAAATTCCTAATATCCTCTTGTATTAGAAAATGATTACCAAGAATGTTTCTTAAGTAATAGTCACTTGATCACTTGCCATAGCAAAAAAAAGAATAAGTCCAACTCAGGCCAAAGCAGGCTGATACAAAGCCTAGGACATTTTTCTGGTAATGGCAAAACACGTATTTACTAACATACGCCTGAAGTCAGAGCATAAACTCAAGTATGTGCCCTGTATTTGTCTACGCTGTATATAGCCCTTAAGCAAAGCAGCATAGCTCTGAATGAGCTGCTAGATGCATGCTTTTTGTCTTTGATGTTTTCTAAAGTACCTCTGCTTTACACTGCTATGTGGAAAGGATGCAATCCTAACCCATCCAGTGACTATTACGAGTAATAGTAGCTACTTTATAAGCAGAGTAGTAGCAAGATCTGTTTGATGTTCTTCATTTCAAAATTCCCTAAGTTAACACTCTTTATCACTGCATCAGGGACTAAGGTATCTTTCATTTCACATTTGTCAAATCCATTGATTAGATTAGAAAGAGTGTGTTGCTCTGCACGAGTTGTGATGAAGTTTGTCTCACAAACCAATCTGTATTCAGTTCATTTCTTGTGCTGAAGTTACAAGTTAAGAAGACATGATGTTGATTGACAACTGGTCGACAACATAGCTCACTAGAAATCATGTTCATCATCAGCAGTTAGTGACCAAACTTTGCTGGAACTTACCATTTAACAAGTTAAATATTTCCCATACAGACAGGTCCTTGGCGGGCAGTTCTGTGTGCTACTAATTTATATTCATAGTTTTCAAATGCACAGAGGGGACCAATTTTCAAGGTCATAATTAAATCTCTCGGTAAAATCCCAGACTCTCTTTCCCAGACCTTCTCCTTTCTTACCTCCTAGCTTCAGTGAAGTTTTAGAATGAGTACAAATAATTTGTTCCCTACAGAAAATGAGTGATGTGAGTTATGGCTTTGAAAAGCTGAGTTTACAGTATCTTGTGATTACTCCTTCACAGACATAATATTAATATGCCAAATACAGATCTTTAAATGAGTGTGCTTTGTTTAATGTTGCTGTTAAAAAGTGATTAAAATGTAATTGCTTATTCTCACTGTTAATTGACATAGACGACAGGTCTTTCTTATCTCCAGGGTAGGAAAGAAGTGTTACAAATAAGCAGCACTGGTGAGACCATGCTGTCATAAAGGAAAAGCAATGTAGCATTTCAATGGGGCAGGGGGAGATGAGGGACATAAAAGGGTCACAGATCAACTGCTTTTATTTTTGATCTATCTTGTTTTGAGATGCTCAAGAAATAGAAAGTTTTCTTGGCTTACAGAATACAAATCTGAGTCTATGAAGTAGCCTACTAAACTTAATGTAAGGAAAGATTTCTTTCTTGGATCCATTTAATATCAAGTTCTTCTCTTAGGTGCATTTGGGCAACTCTTGTTGATTTAAAAGCATGTATCAGAGGACCGAATTTTGCCTACTGTCAAGTTTAATTTTAACAGTAACTGCTGTTCTTGTGCTTTTCTGCTCAAGGGCACAGCAAGGAAAGCTGATTTTACACCACTGAGTAAATATTTCCTTTCAATATTAAGCTGTTTTTTTCAGACCACTCATTAACAAAACTACTATAATATCCAGAGTTGCTTATTGCTTTCTGCTCGTGAAAGCGAGACTCATTCATCTTCCAGTTTCTGTATTTCTGAGATACAAACAAACATTTTAAAGATTTTTTTAATTTCTCTCCCATTTTTATTGTAATGTGCATTTCCCTGTTTTTTTTTATTTTAGAAAATTAGACTTAGAAAATCATAAGCAGATTGATTTCCTTTAAGAGAGACTGAGCATGACAAATAATACTTGTGAAATAATCAAATTTTTAGGAATATAATTCAGATATATTTATGTCAAATAACACTTTCTCAAAAATAGTCCTTTCAAGTTCTAGATTTTTTTTCACATTTCAGATTTTCCATCTGAAAAAATTATGTATTTCAGCAGTCCATGTTACCTCTTCCCTGAAAGTCATACACTTATACATTCTGGCAGTTATTACCCATATGTCATTTTCAAAGAATATGTGCCAAATTGCCTATTTATGTTACACATAATCTATTTTTTCTAATTGTAAATTTATCTATTCCATTTCTTCTGAAAATAAAAGATAACTCACCAACATTTTTGATCCGGTTTTATATACTGATATTTTCTTGGCCTTTTTATTTAGGATAGTTAACTGTAGTTGTATTTTTTTTTTCCTACTGATAGAGATACACTTCAAAGTAGAATTTCATGCCTCAAGAATCTTAAATATGCTGGGAGAACTAAATGTCCCCTTCAAATTTATTTCAAATATAATCCATGATGAAATTGTTTTCTTGCTTAAAGTATCTATATAAAGGCTGAGAGTCATCTAAAAATAGGTATCCAGTTCTTATCTCTTTTTCAAATATTAAAGTAAGCATCATAATTTGTCTTTTGGTTGTACCACAGATTTTTAAGAAGGCAGTCAAGTTTAATTGCATAATATAATCTAATAATGATATAATATAAATAAAATAATATAAATATATAAATATAATAAATATATAAATATAAATAAAATAATATAAAGGAGCTATGCCACCCAGAAGTACTTTTAACAGACTTTTTCATCTTATAATCCATATCCTTCCTAAACTATCTTTCTACCCACAGTTCAGGGCTAAGTCCATTCATGAAACTCTGCCTTACTACGCATAGTTGCAGAAACAGTAAATTTCTCCTCAACTACGCACAGCACAGTTTAAATACATGTATACAAAAATATTGAACTACTCACAAGCAAATAAAGAGAAGTAAATACACAAACATGCTCAAATTCTGGATTTGCACTGCTGAGTTCTGAAATGTGCACTTAGCCAGCATTAAAGAAAGCAGCTGAACAATACTACAGACAGGTATTACAGAAAGGAAATATTTGATTAATTTTAATAAGGAATACTTAGATCCTATTTTCTCTACTTAATAATACTAATATGGCATTTCAAATATCCCATCCCATGGGATGGGATGCCCTGTGCCACATGCTCTAAGTGTGCCTGCTTGAGCAGGAAGGTTGGACTAGATGATCT
>JAVCKT010099147.1:0-10168 GCA_032273925.1 Rhynchotus rufescens | reverse complement strand
ATCCCGTTGGCCTTCTTGGCCATGAGGGCACACTGCTGACTCATGGTTAACTTAGTGTCAACCAGGACTCCCAGGTCTCTCTCCAGCAGGTCAACCCCTAAATCTGTATTGATGCCTGGGGTTATTCCTCCCCAGGTGCAGGACCCTGCACTTGTCCTTGTTGAACTCATGAGGTTCCTCTCTGCCCAACTCTCCAGCCTGTCGAGGTCCCTCTGAATGGAAGCAGAGCCCTCCGGAGTGTCGGCCACGCTACCCAGCTTGGGGTATACTACTGATAGTGAAAAAAATATCACTTTAATCACACCTTTTGAAGCTTGAGTACATGGGGGAAAGAGCTGATTAATACTGCTGTTTAAACTGAGGTTAATTCATTGTGATAGAAATTAATTGGTATTTCCTCCTCTCTTTCTCTGAAAATAATTTTTGTGATGAGATCATGACACCTTTTAAACAATATTAAAGACTTATAAACTTAGAAATAAACTTAAAAACAGTGAAGGGATTAAAATAAGGAAAATTTCAAGAATATCATTCTGTGAAAAAAAATGACCTACCTAAATAAAAGCCAAAGTTTGTTTTGCCTTACAATGATGTGTTTATCTTTCCGGCACATTAGTGTGAGAATGTGTGTGGAAGGATTGCTGACATCCAATACATGGCATATTTATTTGTTCAAGCTGTGAGCTTGCTTAACACTTTTAAAAACAGTCTCATTTCAATCAATAGGGACTTGCTTTAAGAGAAAATGAAAACATTGTGTATATTTTGGAGGTGTTTATGGATGGGAAAACATTCCTTAGACTCAGACAATCAAGATATGACTTATTAAAAGAAAGAAAAAAAATACTTTTTTAAAGCTATATATCCTGACAGTCCTGTTAATAAGATGGTTAATAAAATGAAGAATTGTGTTAGTGGAATTGTCACCACATAATGAAATTCTCTTGAAATAGTGGATTTGGCAAGCAGTCAGAATTGACTAGAATAAGCTAGTATAAACTAGCATATATAAATAAGGGAAAATATATAAAAATAAAGTAGAGTAAGAATGATTAATGATTATGATTTTTTTCATATGTCCTTAGAAAACACTGTATTTCTTTCTCAAAAGCTTGAGAAAAAACAAGATGAAAAAAATTTTGTTTTGGAAATTGGAAATTTAACATCAAGCACTTGGATATAACATGTATGTGAAATAATTTCTGCGAGTTACATGAATATGATTAACAACTTACTGCAAAATGAAATAGTTTAAATAATCTGTTATTTCTAAAACTCTCAACAGTTGTTGCTAACTAGAACTATGTAAAGGAGCTTATCTGGCAAAGAAACAGTTTGACATTTTAGGCTCAAGAAGAGACTGAACACCTTAATCAACATCAATTAGCGAATGCTTTTAATAATTTAAAATTCATAATTATAGTCAGCATATCTGCATTCCATGTTACTGGTGTATCTTTAATGTCAAATAGCCACAAAGATCAAAATTCCATACAAGAACATCAAAACACAGATTTTCTGAAATTTGTATTTTAAAAGACCTACCAAAATGAACTTTTTAAAAAATATTCCCTTATTTGTTTTATTTTTTTCTCATAATCTGTTGTTATAATTTAAAAATTTTAAGCAGCTCAGATAATAGGTAGGGAATTAAATTTTGAAAATACATGAGAGAAAGCTCCAGCTGAAGCTCATTCTGTAATTGCTGATTTTCATTTTTGAAAATCAATTCCAGGTAACTAAGGTTGTGATTTTTTTTTTTTTTCTCTCTTATGTAGAGCTGAGGAATGGAGTTCAGAAAGCTGGTAAGCTGCAATAGATTAAAAACAAATGCATGGAATAGAACTTTATTCTAGACTATTGCTATGAAATGGAACTTCATTCCTTTTCTTATGGATCTTCTTAATGGCAGAAATATTTATAGGTAATGGGCATCTTTAGATGCTTGTCCCAAAGATATCAAGAAAATTTTTCTTCAATATATAGGAGTACACAGACATGTTGCATGGAACTGAAGCCATTTCATTTGGCAGAATGAGAACATATCTGTATCCACTAAGCCTACATTTTTTTGACTAATCCTTAGATGAAAAAGAGGAAAAAATCTAAAAATCTTCTTAAGTTAAATATCTGGGACCTCATTAATCAGAAATAAGAAGAATGACATTAAAAAAATCTCTTATTTCAGGTCTTATTTCAAGTTGTTCCAAGGAAAAGAATGTCTAATAGTGCTCAATAGAGCCAACATTCCTTGTAGCAGAATGAGTTTAAATTGCCTATACAGTAGTCAATATTCACTGTCACCCCAAGCACACTGCAGAATAATGTTTAAAATATTAGATTGTTGTCCATTCTTGGAATAAGAAGATTCCTACTGACATATCATTTAGATTGAAAGTTCATTGCATTAATCCAATCCATGATTTTTGCACCAGCTTCATATTACAATATCAACTACCTTTAAAGGAATTAGAAAGATTTGTTAGTTACTTTGGAAACATATGCATTTCACTACAGAAGTACTTTAAAGAAACTATTCATATCAGGTTAATATTTAGGCCCTTGTTGCACACACTAATTATATTTTAATCTCCTCATGATGGATAGAGTCCTCTTTTTTCCATAAGTGTTGTTGACTTCTTGTCCAATTACTGAATGTAGCAAAAATATCTCATTATTAAGCCTTTTGTCATGCACAATCAATATCAGCAAATTTCATTTATTAAACATTATAACAATGGATTTAACTGCTTCTTTACTTGTTTTGTTCCCAAACCATAGCCCTCTCCTGTCATATAACAAAACGTGATATTAGTTAGAGACTTAAAGTCGTTTAAAGGAGAAATAGCATTATAGTCTGGTTAAAATAATTTAAACTGACAAAGTTAAATCTCTGTACACTTCTTTCTTTTATAGTGGTTATGCATTACAAAATATTATTATTCCATTTCATGAAGGTTGACATTTAAAATAAACTTTTTTTTTTTAATTGGCTTCATTTTGCATTTGGTTAGATGAATTCCTGTCACTTAATTACCAGCTGCAAAACACTTGACTTTTCCAGAGGACCCAAAAAAGTAATCCTGGCAGATATTATATTTGAGAGCAAGTAGCTAAATCCTCTACTCTACTTTCAATGACTTGTTCAATAACAAATGACTTGGAAAGAAAAATATTTTTTCTTTAAAGCATTACAATGTAACTAGGTTTCTAATTTTGTTATGAACAGAATATTGCCTCAATTTAAGGAAAATTTTGGGAGGTTGTATTAAATAAAAATCTATTCCTCATAAACTGAAGAAAAGTCACATATCTAAACTCCTCATCTATTCTCAATTGCTTGATTTCAAAAAAGAAAAAACAAACCTACTAGCTGTTAGGACTCCTTGATTCTGAAGATATCCCAAGTCGCACAATTCCTATGCTGCAAATTGTTTGCTAAAATACTCTTTTCTATTGGTATTGGACACATCTCTGCACTTTCTCCCTTCATCAGTTTTACCAGTGTTCTGACAAAAACTTGATGCAGTACCAAAAGAAAAGGAATAAAAAGCAGTAGTGAAGACTGTAGGAAATGTGTGCTATGTGTTCAATGACAAAGCACAATCAATTTTAATAATTTGAGATGGTTAAATTTATTGTTTGAAAGTAAGATTAATAAATATACATGTATACCTTCAAAGGCAAGATCTTTCTTTTTCTTAGAGTTTTAAAGTGTGATAGAGAATGTTAGTACAGACAGGAACATCAGTACTGACTGTGATTATCCTTTTGAACACTATCACTATAGTTACATAATGAGACAGAGGATGATCCTGCTGTTTTGTTTCCAAAATGGGCACTGATGAAGCAGTGGAATTACAGAGGAAGAATATGTATGCCCTGGGTGTCTTCATCATCCCTACCCTTTTGAGTGCATCATAGTTCCTACTCTGACCACACATTTCTGGAAGAGAATCTGGATACACAAACCTGATAGGGGTTAACTCAGTCTTCTCCCAGCCTCTGAAGTCAATTCTAAAACAAACAGATCCAGTCTTACTTTGTAATATAGATGCTTTCTCTCTCTATCCTCTTTCTCTCGTTAAATATCATAAGAAATTTAATTATATGTTTCTTTTTATTTCTTTCTCACATAAAAAAATGGAAAACGTGCAGTTTCACAGCTTTCAAGTCAAATATACTAAATTGGAAAGCAGGTATGTCTGAAATAAAGATGTTCAGTTTCTAGCTAAAATTTCCCTTGGATTTAACTTTGATGTTACCTGTTGTTTAGGCAACAATATTTTGATTCTGAACTTGTATGGAAGATGTGCAAAACTATTAAAATAAGCCAAGAAGAATCCATGACATGTGCAAAATGAGGAGGCACAGGACTGCTGGAAATATCTTATTTCAGATGAAACTTGCAAATGTCTTGGTCCTGATGTGGCAACAATCTGATCTGTGTTCTGGACAAAGTGCCAATCTGGATAATGACATTATACATACATACATATTTTTTATATATACACACACACACATAAATATATATATATATTTATGCATATATAAAAACAAACACTCCTACATATATCTAAATAAACTTATACACACACACTTGTATTTGTGTATGCAAGTATATAAATATATAGATGTTTCATATCATATATAAAACCTATGTTATATATGAATGATCTAATAACTTATTATCTGATAATTATGGTAAATAACTTGAAATTACTATTACATTTTTATTTTTTTTTTCCATCTTGTTCTAAATGGTTTATTTTATCACAGAGAACTCCATACCTCAACACAGAGTCAAGTTATATCTATGTGGTATTAAATTGCTATTATTCAATCTATTTAAAATAAAGTTTGTGGTCCACCAGTGTAAAATGTAAGATAATATCAGATGTCTAGACAGCTTTCTTTTTTTTCTGTTAAATTTAGTGCAAGTTAAGCAGTTGAGAATTCCCAGCTTGAAATAAACTGAGAAAATGAAAGACTCATGAGGAAATCTGTGAATATGGATTCACGTGAGAATAGCAAAAACTGAAGAACTTGGTTCCAAAATCTATTCACACATTTCAGTAAGATTGTGTGTTATATATAACATCTTTAAATGTGCCAGTAAGTTAGAAATCACATTGCTGCATAATGTTAAAGTATTTAAAGCAGCCTTATCCCATCACATCACATCCAATACATGGTTTACAAATTAAGGCAGAAAGGAATTTGTGAGAATGAGGAAAACAGAGGGTAGATGATTCACCAGTGGAGATCCATCTCTCACTCACTGAGCAAGTTCTATCATGGAAGACAAAGAACTTTATATAAATGCTCTCTAAAAGTTGTAAATACAACCAGTTCAGAGGTCAGAGTCTGCCCTAAGGCTATGTGGTTATGAATGGTGATGGCCACCTTGGCTGGATGAAGACATTCATTTTTGAGAAGATACTTGCCAGCTCTGCAGTCCTGGGACACTTTTATCATATTATTTTTATTTGAAGCATCCCAAACATCAGAGCTATCAAAAAGGTATAGTATAATATATGTATTTATTACATTATATACCTTATTATACTAATTATAATAATACATAGTTATTGTGTGGAAAACACACACATAAGAAGTTTGGGCTTGAGCAGAACGCACAGGCCACAAGATTGTCAGCTTGTATCTTTACAAGGGAAGGAGGAAATTGCTCCCCCTTCTTTGGCTGATGAGCAGGACAAAGGAACCCAGACAGGTGGGAGACTGAGCGGAGCCAGGAGTCGGGGCAGAGACTGCAGCGAGGGGGTCACAAAGGAGTCAAGTGACCCGAGGTGCGAACACGTGGGGGGAGGCACCGAGCTGGGTGTAGGCGGCCGGGCAGGCTGTGACTCCTGAGCCCCTTGGCCAATGGGGAAACGGAGAGGGCACCGCGGCCGGGAGATTAGGATAAAAGGGGGGCTGCGTCCCCCGGCAACCTGAGAGACCCCACAGGGATGTGCCCGGTGGACTCTCCCTTTATTCGAATAAAGTTTTGGGTCTCCTCTTGTCTCCTTTTGGACTTTCAGTTCTTGGACAGCGAGATTTTTCCGCACAGTAGCTATAGATGGCTTCACTCTTGAACAAAATGCACTCCACAACTCTCCCTGCTACATCACAAGCGGATGGGAACAACATCCAAATGGATGACCCTCTAAGTGCAACCTTCTGTCAGCTGACTCAGTAAATCTTCAGGCAGGCCTTTAAAACTGACACAACAATTCTGAACGGAAGCCAGGACCTTGGAAGACCAGATCTGAGATTCAGCAGCAAGAGCAGGAGGCTGCCCTGACCTGAAGTAGTTGCTGTGATAGAAATTCTGAGCAGATATGAGAAAAATAACCCTCTTGTGCGGATGGTGCAGTGCTGAGGCAAGGGCAGAGCAAGGAAACTCCCTCCACAAAGACTTTCCAAATGCAGGAGAAGGGGAGTCTCAAGTACCTCATCCAGTTCTGTAGCCAGCCTTGTTGCGAACCCCTGGGGGCTGGACTGGAGACCACCAGGTCCCTGCCAGTCTGAAGGACTCCGAGGCCGCTGTTTGGAGCCGCGGGTGACAGCGAAGGGGAGTGCGGCAGCGCCTTCTTGTGGTGAAAGCGCCAGCGCGTCCTGCACCAGCCAGGCCGACAAGGCCCACTGCGGCGAGGGCGGCCTGGGGCTGGCAGAGCCAGGCTGCCCAAGCCAGCGATGGAATTGGGTCTCCTGGAGAGCCTCCTCCTGTGCAGGAACGCAAGGATCATCCTCCAGCAGAGGAGAGTGTGGACTAGGACATGAGAGAGAGACATCAGGGCCCATCCAAGCAAAAAGGGCAGGGGAGGCTCTACGGCATGGCCGTGAGAAGGCAGATGCAGAAACAGAGCAAGAGGAATGAAGGAAGGATGCAAAGACGGAGGCAGGTCTGTGAGGAGAGAACGAGTGGGAAGAGCGGAGCAATGCTGAGTCCAGAATGACACAAACGATGGCAGTACAGAGCACACACGGCCTTTTTTTTTGTCTAGTTCAGCGCTGCAAAAAGGGATGAAGGAGGAGATGAACTCTCTAACGAAGGACAGAGGTTGTGTTGGACCAAACTCAAGACAAGAATGTTTCTCTAGAGGAAACGTCCTGCAGGAGAGGACAGAGTAGCAGCACTGCAGTAGAAAGGAGGAGATGGGCAAGGAGTGCAATCTTCAAAAAACGAGCATCACATACAGGAGGGCTTCACTGGGAAAATCCAAACTATACATAGATAGGTCTGCAAGATTCCCGTGCACTCCGAGACAGCACAGTCCAGGGAAGCAAGCAATGATAGAAAATAATCTAATGTTGGCTGAACTCTGTCCACCAGTGTGCATTGCCCAGCCCTGGTGAAACAGATACCCATAGGATAGTGAACTGCTAAGGCCTGAACCACAGGCGCAAGTCAGGGTTGACTTACAGCTGAATACGGCTCTGCTTTCTCAGAAGTACACAGAACTTGCTGTAAATTGCTTATGCTAACTGCCCATGTAGGCTCACAAAATTGTAACTTTTGTATATTCTCAGACAAGCGTTCTTGACCTTGAATGGAACTTTCCCATCCGAAGCTGGGGCTCTGGCCAGGTCCCGGTGCCGGATGCTAAGGAAAGCAGGACATACCAGATATTACTGCTAAGAAAGAAAATGCAAGTTTTGCTGATTTGTTTTTATAAAAACTGGACCCTCTTACAGCGACTTTGGAGACCTCACTTACGGGTGGACGCACCACGTAAGACCTCCCAATTGCAGGAAGGCTCCAAATCCTCTCTGCAACAGGGGCTCCAGCCACTGTGGATCTGGATGATGGTAAAGTATTTAGGCAACTGGCAATGTATCTTTTTCTTAGTCACTATTCTCTCTCTCGTATAGTAATGGTTAAATACACTACTTTGCTTATTTTGTCCATATTTACAACTCAGCGCATAGTAAGCTTATTGTTTCATTAAATGCATCATTTCATTTCTGTATTATTTGATATTAATAGTAAACACACTGTTCTTTCCCATGGTATCTAGTTATTTCTGCCGTGCCCCGTCAATTGGCAAAACAGATAGCTTGTGCCACTGGGCTCTATCATAGCAGGTACTTTTGAGTCAGGAAGGAAGGAAGGGAGCAAGGGAGAAAGGGAGGAAGGGAGGAAGGGAGACGTAACTACATTGTATTTAATTAAAGTGGCGCAAATCTCCATATGGTTGTGAGCAACATAAGTTAGGTTCTATGGACAACGGTATCGAAGTGAGAAGAATACATACTCGTATTTGAAAATCTTTAAATAACTTAATTTAAAATTACTTAAAATTACACATTTCACATTAGTGAAATTCTCTCTCAAACACAAGCCTTTCTTTAATAATTTAGTTATGTTCTTCTTTCTCACTCTGCCATTCCATCAGTCCAAAATATCCAAAAGCCTCACACAACAAGATCATAACTTCGTACTTTAAATACATAAACCCATCTTAACTATTTTACACCCACCAATTTATATCTTTACCTCGGTTCTGATTTATGTTTTCTTTTTTTTTTTTTTTTTTTACATTAGAATCACTTCTTTTTCTCTCCCCTCTTTCAGCCCACAGCATCTGTTTATTAGCACACAGGGATGTGATTCAATTCCGACTGTCTGCTAAAAATCAGCAGCACTTGACACACATTACTGTCACTGAAGAGTGTGTCCCTTTTTCTTCAGTGAGCAAAAACTTCCCCAGACTAGCAGTACAAAAATTCCCCATTGATTTCTAGAAACTACACAGTGCAAAGAATAAGATGTTACCACCCACAGTTTGCACTCAGACTACTGTGGAAAATAATGAAATGCTCAGCAACATGAATGCATTTCACATGTCTTTTGTTCTTGGCCCTTATGTATTCTTTGCATTATGGTAGTGTCTAAATTCCACTGAAAGGAGAAAGCTTTACTGCAACAGGTAGCACAGAAGTGGGCATGATGTGTGTTGGTTATCACAGGAATGTTTGGGTAAATCTAAGGGATGTGACTTGGGAAGAAACTGAACTATGACAGCAATGTGGAATAAGCAAAAGGGAGAAGAGTTGCCCTGTGCCTAACTCAGCAGATCTACCCCTAAGGACAGTCCTCCCTTTGCCACAGAGCTCTTCTCAAAACAACATCCCACAGGGATCAGCCCCTGTGGCTCCTGCACATCCTGCCCTCCCACAGACCTCGGAAAGATCCTGCCCTCCAGCTGGTGCCTACAAGAGTGCATGGGAGAGCAATCCTCCCCTTCACACTGCCAGCACGTCTGCAGCTTCACAGCATCCCCTGGTGCTGAACAGCAATATCAGACATGAGGAGAAGCACCCAAACCTTCAAGGAGACATTATTGCTTTACACAGAACGCCATAAAATTGTTCTCTAATGAAAAGAGCCAGGTAATGAAGCCCTGAGAACCGCCCGCTAGGTTGATCAGCTCCTGAGTACTTGAGTGAAGGTAAAACGGCCCCAAAATGATGGGATCCTGCCATTTGCAGGAAAGACCCACAGCAGGGTACAAATCCTGCAGGGCTGCAGTTTGCAGATAACTCTTATTTTTCTCAGCCAAACTCTGTTGTGGACTCTCAGTCAACATCAGCTCTAATGAAATATCTCTGTAAGTTTATTTAAATAAACAACCAACCAACCAAAAAACAACCAACTAACCAACAAAACTGGACTGGTAAATTGGATGCTTGAAACTTCCCTAGCTCAGTTCAGCACAGCACCAGTGCCCACTGTTGAACTATTCATTTTAAAAAAGAAAATGTGACTTTATTCGATCACTGAAGTCTTTTGTCACAGTCCTAGCTGGTTAGTTGTGCTGCCCACGAGTGAGCTCTGACCGGTACTGTTGAACATTTGCTCCTGTTTTACCCAGGCGATGATTTACCCATCGCCTGATTGCGCTGAATCCCCATTTCACCGGACGCGCCAGCGCGTTAATTTTAGAGAGTACATGTATGTATATAGAAAGCCATGTGCATACAGGAATCATAAATGTAACAAGAAATACACTGCCTCCGAGCGTATATGCGCGGCCATGACACCCCTGCCCGCGGAGCGGGCGGAGCTGGCGCAATCCCCGCCCCGGAGCCGCTGTCAGCGCCGTCCCCGCCCCTGTCGCCGCCCGGGTGCCGGTGCCGCCCCGGTGCCGGTGCCGGTGCC
>JAVCKT010099146.1:0-10169 GCA_032273925.1 Rhynchotus rufescens | reverse complement strand
CTTGTCCTGTCACTGGCCACCACTGAGAAGAGCTTGGCCCCTTCCTCCCTACATTCCCCCTTCATGAACTTACACATATTAATCAGATCCCCTCTCAGTCTTATCTTCTCCAGAGAAAACAGGCCCAACTCCCTCGGTCTCTCCTCGTATGACCTGAGCCTGAGCTCAATATGTTACTAGGTTATACGGTAGCAGGTCTGTTATATCAGCTCCTAATCCTGTGATCCTGACTGGCTGTGACTTGCTCCTCTTTGTCAAAGGCTCTGTGGTGTTCAGCAACTTTCGTAGAACGTGCCCTGCTTTTAGAATGGAAAAAGAACAGTAAATATACAAAGAAAAGAAAAATAAATATACTAAATTTGTGCAGCTCCAGTTACAAAAGATACCAAATTGGAACCCTGTGTGCCTGCCCTGAATTTGCTCAAATAAAAATGATGTAAAATAGTAAGAAGCAGTGCCTAAAAACTGTTGTGTGTCTCACGTGAGTGTGGGCAGCTGCCCAGTGCGTTTGGGCACCTCTGTCCTTGCGGGATGTGCCCAAGGGCTGACGCTGGGCAGGTGAGGGAGAAGGAAACCTGCGCCTTCCTACAGGCTCTTCCCACAGAGAGCTGGAATTTTGCTGGCAATCTTGGATGTCTTGGATACTGCTACGCTCATCAGCAGGGCCTGGAGCTGCTGGAGCTGTGAAGTCTTTTCTTTTTTATAGGGCCCAAACTCTGCCTTGCTTGAATTAGCTTTTTTGGTTGCTGTTATTCCAGCTAGGATTAGTTACTTTACTAACCTATTTATCTTAACATATTTGCTAGCATCCTATTTTCCTTAACATATTAACACAGATCATACCTGCTACTGTCCTGGACTCCTTGAAGAGTTTTTGTGTTGTCCTTAAGAAATAATATTTGATCTCTAAAGCTGTTCACTAACTCCTTGGTGTGCAGTTCATGCCTTTGTGGTAAAATACTGGTTGTGGCTGGACTGGGGAAGATGTGAAACCGGAACAGCAATCTGTGCAAGGCATTGTTGTGCAGTAAGGAATTGCTTCTATTTATGTATAAATACATATACATATATATAAAAAGTATTATATATTTTTTATATTATAAGTATATATATAAAATATATATAAAGTAATATATAATTATTTCTATTGCTTATATAAATAATTTATATTTATTATTATTTATATTACTTATATACCTTATCTTGTAGCAGAATAAACCTAAAGATATGGCCGTTTTTGAAATTTGTCTTTCAATTTTATTCTTAAGTCCTTAGAATTAATCAACAATCCAGGTTCTATTTCAGCTGATGGAGGTACTGCATTATAACACGTTTAAACTCTGTATTTTGCATGAGATTTTCAGTATTTTTCACTTTTCCCTTTATTTGTTATACTTTCCAAAGTTGTTTCTTTCTCTCATTTTCTGTTAATTTAGACCCACCCAGGCTGAAAGCCGTTCTCCTCATTATTTTCCCAGCTTTATTTCAAAAGGCCGGGCTGCACGTGCCAAGTTTTAGCTATGGAAGATCCAGTGAGACACGTAAAGGGACCCGGCTCTGGGCGTTACTGCCCTAACGCGGGAGGACTTGCGGGCACCGAATGTCGCACTTCAGAGGTGAACTGAGCTGCAGGCAGAGAAGCCCCGGGAGCGCCAGGAGCGCAGAAAGGGTGCTGGCCAGGCCCGGCACTTGCTCGGGGCGCCGGGCTCGTGGCAGCGGGAGCTCCTCGCTGCACCGGGCGGAGGTTTTCGGCTTTGCTCGCCGCTCGGCAGCCGCAGCAGCTCAGGCTGGGCATGGCCTGGTGAGAGAGAGGGTCACGCGTCTGCGGGGAGCGGTGGGGCTTTGAAGTCCAGGCTGCTCTGGAAAGATGACTTCTGTAGGGTGTTTGTAGGGCAAACGTGGCCATGGGGAAGTGTGAGGCGGGTGCTGGGGAAAGGGAAGCTCCAGCTGGAGGCTCTGCTGCTGGCTGGGGACAGAGGAGGTGACAAGTCCTGCTCAGGGCTGCGCCGTTTGTCACATGCGGACATCAGAGGGGAACCCTCCGTTTCGTCTCTGCTGCTCGAGCTGCAGGGGTGACTCTTTTTATTTTTATGAAGTTCAGCAAAAATGACTGTCTCGTTTGGCTGTTAACGCTTCTCTGGCCCCTTTTCCCCCAGGCTCCGGCTAGGTGGGAACAAGCTGCCATGCAAGGTGAAGGAGGCTGGGCTGGTCAACACGCTTTCTGGAGGAGTCTTTGCTTTGCTTTGCTTTGCCTTGCTTCCCTCAGCCACGGATCTGGAGCAGCTCAGTGCAGGAGAACGCGGGCGCGAGGCCTGCTCGCTGCTGCTCCGCTCCCTGGGCCCCGAGGAGGCCAGCGGGAATCACCAGCAGCAGGTTGGTGCTGCCGGGCCCCGGGGCGGCCGGGCTGTGGCACAAAGGGAACCACAGGCACGTTGGCCTTGCAGGGCATCCGCCTTCCTTCGGGTCATCGGGGTCTGCCCCAGGAGAGAGGCACCTGGAGCACTCCCGTGTCTCCATCCACTTCTGTGCTGCTTCTTGCCAAGGAAGTACAAGCGAGTGTCCTTCCTTTCCCAAGACAGCCATGTCTCCTTCCCTGTAGGGTCTGGCTCCACACTCTCAAAGAAACCCGTGACAACAGAGAAAAAACAACATGTGAGACTGCCCTGGAGGGCAGCACATGGCCCCAGGGAAGGGTTTCTTCCCAGTGCAGTCAGCTCCACAGGGCAGAGCCTGCTTCTCATTTGAAGCTTTCTGATAGCAGTGGTCTGAGGAAGAAAGAAAAGCACTGTTCATTAGTTTATGCCTTGGCCTCCTGCTTTTCCTTCTCTCACCTCTCCATATCAGTTTACAAAGTGCATTAAAGGCAGAGCAGGCCATGTGTGAATCTGTGCAGGGACCATGTGCCTCTGGCCCTCGTGTTCATCATCCCCGTGGTAGTGCTGGACTCGCAGCCCCTCACGTGCCTGCCTGGGATGTGTCATTGCAATGTGGCATTTTTCTTCCCCTCTCTTATTTAACTGCTGACTCTAGTGTGTGGGGCAAACCAGGACTTGGTCTGCAAAAGGGAGAGATGAAAGGCTGAGTCTGTGTAATATCTTCAATGAAAACAGGAATCACATTGAGCAGAGCCTGAATGTGGGGAAAGGAGCAGAGAGGAGGGTCAGGAGACACGCTGCTGCGTGGCTAATGGGAATGACTGTAAAGGGCAGGGTGTTAGGGAGAAAAAAGAAGCAGAATTTCAGAGGTTTCAGTGTCTGGAGAATTAAATAATCCCTCAGTTATTACTTTATTTCTTTATCATGCTGACTTTTATCTCTTTTTGCAAGTGTTCAACCTACATTATGTTCTGTGCAAGCACAAGAATAAATTGGAGATTGTGTGGAATTAAACTCTACCCTTATATCAAGG
Source organism: Rhynchotus rufescens (assembly GCA_032273925.1). NCBI lineage: Eukaryota > Metazoa > Chordata > Aves > Tinamiformes > Tinamidae > Rhynchotus > Rhynchotus rufescens. The sequence goes on along the minus strand of JAVCKT010099146.1, from coordinate 6,761 downwards.
CGTTACAAGAGTTTGGAACATTATCCAGACCTAATTTAAATTCAGTTCATTGAGGTATTCATACTCTGTATTGCGTTTGTATTTTAAAGCTGTTAGAGTGTTTAATTAAAACAAATCCAGTACCTAATCATTAATAATCTCTACATATTGCATGGGAGATGCACAGGGAAGTTGCCACAGGCTCCTTATGAACATTTTGGGAATAATTGTTCCACTAAAACATACTGAGAGGATTAACACTAGTAATCTGTAGCTTTAGTGCAAGATTTCTCATAGCAGAAGACAGATAAGAAAGATAAGCTTTAATGCCTGAGCTCAGTTTTATATCTATGAATATCTGAACTCAGGCACTGCAGGGAAAACCTCTTGCAGCCTCCAGGCCTCTGTGAAGTCCTGAGCCGTTCTCCGTGACCAGGGTCTTAAAGGAAATCAGAGCAGTCCTAAATTCTTCTTCAGGAGGAAATATGGTCTTTTTTCTCTTGGTTTCAGTAGGGCACACGTGTGTAGTACCCGTACTCAGATGCCTTGCTCAACCTGTGTTTTTTTAGGTGCTCGTTAATACAGACTTAGGCAAAACCTAAAATTGTACTGATTTTCCGAAGGAATCCTACCTGTTCTGAATGCTGCGCAACAGGGACACCTACTCTGCAAGCACTAGGATGCACTGATGGTTTTTATTGTTTGAAGGATGAATCCAGAAGTATTTCTGTGTGCAAATGTTCCTGCACAGTGAAGTCACCTTCAAAAATCGGGAGCAAGTGCCCAAAGGAGGCAGCTAACTCGGATGCCACTTTTTAACAAAGTGGTTGCTCGCAGCTCAAGCTAGGAAAATGCCAACTTGCATCAAAGACAGCACTTAAAATTGCAGACTAAGGGGATACTTCACACCCATTTAAGGCATTTTTGCAGGCATTTTACAGCAGTGTGTAGGGTGAGTTGATGGATGTTCAAAAGCGACAAAAGAGTAAGAAACCTTGTAGTAGAAAAAAATCCTTACATCCTGTTGCATGTTTTTCTTGAAGAAATAATTTATCTCTTGAAGGAACTTTTGCTTTTTATTAGGAGAATGGTGCTTCAGGACAGTAACTTTTGAGCGGGGTCAGCAGTTGCAATCGAGTGTCCTGGAGGGCAGCAGTTTAATGCCCTTTATAGCTCCTGAAAGGGGTTCGTGTAACACTGCAGAAGCAGCTCACGGATTTGGGATTCATGTCAGCGAGTTAGACAAGGCCTGAGCTGGGTCTTGATGCATAGCTTCTCGTTGCGGGTTTCTGGACATTTCAGAAATCTTGGGTATTTTACTCGTAATTCCACATAGCTTTTTTTTTTTTTAATCTCAGAAGAGGCATCCAATTTTTGAGTCTCTCTTATATTAAAAGCAGTCGCTATTTGGGGTGATTTCTGGAGCTGTCACAAGAGTGAGATTTCTTAAATATACCTGTTTTTTTAATGCATGATTAAAGCACAATTCTGTTGCTAAAACTTTTTTTCGGGCATTTTTGTAGTTAGAAACTATTGAATGTAACGTGTTTCTAAGGAGATGGAAAATGCAGTCTAGGCAAACTTCAGGTTTGTTGATGTGACCTTGATAACCTTAGGAAAAAGTCTGAAGGAAAGAATGCTTAAAGGTGTGGGAGGTGGAAGGAGAACGAGGCACAATCTATTTTACTAAGGTAGGTCACATCAGAATGACCTAATATCATTTCTTAAATAAGAAAATAGATTGCCTAGAAATGGAAAAATGTGCTAGCTCGGGTCTCTCTGGAGTCCTCTGAAGTTTTTAATACCACAAGGAAATTACTGCTGAAGGTGGAGGAAGAGTTGATTCGTTTAAGGGCTGTAAAGTCAAAGAAGCGGCGCAAGGGGAAGCAGCAGGAGGCGGCCACGGCAGCGGAGCTGCTCTCTGGGAGCTGGCCGACGGGTTCCCTTTCTGCGGGCTGCTCTTGTGGCCTGGAGCTGCTGCGGCTCTAGTGTCACAGCGAGCGTGGGCCCTTGGGGCCTCCCCGGCACGCCGGGCACAGCGAGCGGCTCCGCAGGAACAGCCGGCGGGACGGCAGGCGGGGCGAGGGATAGGACGGCGGCGCAGGGCAACATGAGGCCGCGGCTGGTGAGTTAACCTGGGCCTCCGGATCAGCAGCCGGGGCTCTCAGGTGACCGGCGGAAAGGGACAGACTCAGGATCGGGCATCCGGAGCCCGCTTTTCCCAGTGCCGCATTCGCGCCCCGTGCGGGAGTTGGACAGGGCTGCGCTCCGTGCCCGGGAGCTCGGACAGGGGCTTGTCCTGTGAGCGGCGTGGTCAGCACTGGAAAAGCTTCCAAGAAGAAAGGCCTAAAGGAGGGCAAGGTAGGCGGGGTGTAGTTTGCCTCTGATGGGAACTGGAAACACTGGATGGTATCTAAGGGAAGGGTGAGGAGAGGCTCTGGAGCGGGTGCTGACGGAAGGGCTGAGGTGCCCGCAGTGGCACGGGGTGACAGGCGCAGTGCCGTAAGCGACACTCCCTGCCCCAGGGATCTCTGCAGCTGGAAAGACATTAAAGCTTCAACTGGCGGCAGGCTGGGAGCGCAGAGCAGCCCCTGTCCCGGGTGCGAGGCTGTCCCCGCCGCTGTGCTGGGTGCGGGGTGCTGGGGCAAGCCCGGGCCTCGAGCGCCCACGTCGCGCTCGGACCTCACTCAGCTCCATGAGCGCCCACTGGCTCCTGGCGCGGCCCGAGCGGCCGCAGCGGGAGCGCCGCAGCCAGAGCCTTTCCCGCTGCTTCCAGCAGCACCGCGCCGCAGGCTGCAGCTGTTTGCTTGTTGGCTAGTGCTCAGCCTGGGCTTTTGAGGGCGTTGAGTGCCTCGGAAAAAAGAAAAAACAGCTCAGGACAGCGGCGTAAAACACAGCACTGTGCCTGGACTGGACTGCGAGCGGTTTGGGAGGGCAGGGAAGGCGCCGGGGGACACGCAGCGCCCTCACGGATGGAGCGCAGGGGCAGGCGGCAGATGCGTGAGTAACTTTTGCAGGTTTGCCTTTGGTGTTAAAGAGTCACCATCCATTCCTTGCTTCAGTGAGAAGGGAAATATCCTTAGAATCCTTGTCTGGCTTTGCTTTTTGCCTTGTTTTTCTCTACTTTGGGATTGTTTAGGTGCGAAATGCGTTTTTGTGGTTAGGAAACTCCTTGGGGAAGCAAGTCCCAGAAGGACTGGAAGAGCATCACTTAGGGTGGTTCTGGAGAGTAGAAAAGGGTGATCAGGAACTTTCCCCTTTGGGTTCCAGGAAAGAGGTGCCTTATGCTTCTGTTTGAGAAGGAAGGATGGAAGAAAGAGGAAATTACGGCAGATCTTTCCTTCGCATTGCAATCCCCTAATGTAAAAAACGAATCTAGCTTGTTGTTTAATGTGGGATGCGGAGACAGCAATTTAATCCAATTTCATACTCTCTTAAAATAGCAGGTTATAAAATGTGGAAGGAATTGCCTTCTGAAAACTCCTGACCCTTGCTTGGCGTCGCTGCAGTTTGGTGACGCGGATCGCTCCAAAGAGCACAGCTCACGTAACCTTTCTGTCTGTGTGATTTGCTCACATTAGGGCTCCTAAGCACGAAGGAAAAGATGAAATACTTTCATACTATTAAACAGGCCCTACGTGAGTGACCTCTCAGTTAAGAAATGTGTGCGGTACCGAAGAGAGGGGTTTTCCAACCTATTTGGATCTCTCTCTAATGGTGTTTTGAATAGTGTGTTTCCTGTTTGGAGAGGCAATGTTCCGCAAAAACTGAAAATAAAACATGTCAAAGCGTTCTGGAGCTTTGCAGGCGAGCGAGCCAGATGGGCAGAATGTTAATGCCTTCTTCTTTCCTGCGTTTCTGCTCATTTTGCTTTGAAACGAAGGTATATCCATTGGGGAATAGTTACGTTCAAGAGTACTCCTCCCTGGTTGCCATACAACACAACCCTAATGCCACTCTGGCTCTGCTTTAACCCCTGAGATACCTCAGACCTGAGCTGCACAGGCCCTGTGGAACAAGCGAATGCTTTTCTGCACCTTTGTTCCTGAAATAAGTAAGCAGAAAGCAGGATTCACTGCATTCTTTTCCTTCAATACACAGGCCCATACGTTAGCATGAGAACTCCTTGATTTTGGTATAAAGGTGATGAATAAATTTTAAAAAACTCCACCTTGCTCACATAAAGAGCACAGCAAGGAAAAAAAAGGTTAAAAAGCATTTTGTGATTCGTGATTTAAATACACTGATAAGAGCCTGTTTGTAATCCAGTATGGGAAATGGTGGATAACCAGATTTGCCTTGATACTGTATCCTACAGCAGCAGGCAATTTTTAATATTGTATCCGCTGTTACTCCCTGGGAGAGGAATTTCTTGCTTTCTAAATATACACAGATATAAATAGTCTCATTGGGTTCCCATTGCAATTTTTTCTTACTGCTTTTCTGTACATTGTAGCAGAAGAGCTATGGGTGCTTTCATACCCCCGTCCTCTAAGGCTGCGTGACCCTGGCACATGCTTGCAGTCCTTGGCAATACGAGTGACTCCCGATGTCTTCGTTATTAGCACTGAAAAAAATACTGATGCTTTTGTTTATTCTCCTTGGTTCCAAAGAAATAAGAACTGAGGAAAGAGACAAAGCAGAGTTTTAGGTGTTTTTAATCTCTTGACCTGTAAGAAAGTAATACAAAATACACTACATCACCTGAAGCGCACTGAAAACTGTTGAGTTTGTTGCTAGTTCAGTCATGAGCTCCTGAACAGTGTCGTTAAATGGCTATGAAACTAGCTTGAAAAGTGCCGTTTTATTAAGGAATTGCAAACATGAATGTTTTATGGTTTATTTGCATCCCTGAGAGTTCTCCCTGAATCAACTTTGAAATCCATGTGATAGAAGGGGTATTTTATAAGGGACCTCTTCTATTTTGCATTCCTGAGTACGGCAGCCCGCATTATTTTGAGTTGTGCCTGTCGGTGCAGCTTATCCTCAGGCCATGGGTCACTCACTTGTGTTGGCGGAGTAAGGGGCTAGTCATAAAGGCAAATAAAATCACCACGGAGGTCTTTTCAGTGGAGAAAGAAAGGTAGGAGAGAGAGACTTTCAGACAGGATTTGAAGTCGAAGGAGGGAACCAGCTGCATCCTTCACCAAGGAGACAACACAGGCACATCCTAATTTCTAATTCTACCTTTCCAGTGACCTAAAGAGAAGAGCTAAATATGAGAGAGAGGGCTGTGGGCTTAAGGATGCCCCAAGTACAGACACGGCAAACCAAGCAGAGCCTTCCCAGAGCCGCACAGGAAATCCAAGCAGCTTTTCCACTGCAGACTCCCACTGTCAGCTCTATAATCTTGGGAGACTGAAGGGTGCTACACCAGATTAGGTGGTGAATACCCATTTAGATAAAGGTCCCCTTCCATAGGAGGCTCTGACGCTTGCTCTCGTGCTGCTTGTTCAGCTCAGCTGAGCTGCCCATGGGCTCGGGTTCGTGCAGGACGTCGGCGCGCAGCGGGAAGGCGCTTGTTGCTCCCTCAGGGCTGCCCCTTTCTCTGCATCATCTTTAGCAGCCCGGATTTTCCTAGGGATTTGACACTGTTCCTGCTCTGCCTTTAAAATAGCCACTGATTTGGGGTCAAGTGGTAGCCTCACGTGTCCTAAGCAGATGTCCCTGGCTTCATTCCCCGTAGATGCTGTCAGACTCTGGTTTTTGTTTAATTCTCTCGTAATGCTGTTCGCGAGCCCCTTGTTTCGTTGCTTGTTTTTATAAACATATGGGTACCTCATAAAGAACTACTTGTCTTGCCGGGTTTCAGTTACAGCCTGTGTTTATTTTCTGTGTTGAAAAGCTTTATTTCTTTTTAATTGGATAAAAGGTTATTATTAGGTCTTCCCTTTTCAGAACTGGAGAGCGCCCAGAAAGGCTTTTGCTCACACTTTCCGATACAAAGTGATTTCTAGATTGAGACCAAACATGGAAAAATTGAGAATGGAAGGTGAAGGTCTGGTGACGTTCAGAGCAGATGGAAAACATGAAAAAAATGATTAAAAAAGAGAAAAAGTAACCTTAATGGCAGTGATTGCAATGTCATTGATGGGGCAATTTTATAGTGCCCCATTTCAGTGTGTCATAGCACTAAGTTGTTTCCCTCCTCAGAAATGTTCTCACAGAATTTAACCGTTTCTTCAAAAAGAAAATTAGGGGCTGTTTAAAATAATGAATCTGTTTTTAAATCAGGCAATAAAATACAGTTAGGAAGTTACAGTTTTATGACATATACTGATTTTTTTTTTTTCTGATGATGCATTATAATTCACTGTGAGGTTGCTATGAGCAGACGATCATGTTGTGTTTACAGTGGAAGTCCTATATATACTGCACTTGAAAAACAGATGTTATCCTCATGGGTTCACTGGCCTGGCAAAGCTGTGTGTAGCTCCCGTTCTTGTGTCTGCACGTCCTTAAAAATGTGGAAACAGTAACATTAGTGCTGTTAACTGCTCAAATTTTATTCCTCTAAGATAGAGGAAAACAACAGAGAACAGCCTCTGTTGCTGCAAGTGAAGAGTGGGAAACGGGACTAAATTTACATTTGTGCTGTTATGCTCAAAACCATGTTTACAGGCAAAAAGGAAACATGGCAACAAATCTGGAATTTATTGATAATCTAATTAAAATCTTTACACGCTAATCCAAGAATCATCGTGTATCCGCACTGTTGTTACTGCAGAAAAGGAAAGTCCAAATTTTAGTAAGAATGCAGATAACTTTAGTAATAATGCATC
>JAVCKT010099145.1:0-10170 GCA_032273925.1 Rhynchotus rufescens | reverse complement strand
CAGGCAGAGATCTAGAGGGAATTTCTTCCTATTGAGTGCCTTAAAGATGCTATTGCATCTATTGTTTTCTAACTGTTTGCTTTCAATATTTCAAAACATTCTTTACATAATTGCTTTTAAGGCTTTCATTTTCTTTTAAATGTTTGAACCAGTTTGACATAAGTAAAAAGAGCTCATAATAATATCAAATAAGGTACAAGGGTCTGAACCTGCCTTCGGTTCCTGGCTGAGTTTTCCTCTGCTCATCCTTGCATGGCGAAGGCTGCTTTGGGGAACTCCTAGATTAAAGAACCTACAAGAAATTCTGTGCAGCTCTTCTTGGACAGCAGCAGTAACAGCCATCTTCAGAAAGACCCTAACTACATTTTCCAAGGTGCTGCAGCCGTAACAGTTGTTGACGTTCGAAAGGGGAAGTTCCCAGGGGTTATCTGCCACAGAGCCTCTGGGACACTGTGTAGGTCATATGCAGCAGAGAAAAGGGAAGGGAAAGCACATTCTTGAGAGAGACCGGCCAGAAATAGTCTGGACTGATACCAACCCTTTGGACAGGCACTTCCTCCCACTGCAGGGCAGCAGCAATCAAAAGCATCCCTGAATTCCTTAGGGGGAAACAAAACTGTCGCTCCCATCTTGAAAACATGGGACAACCAAAAAGTAATAACGCCACGGGCAGAGGGGGTCTTTTGCCTATTCACTAGTTATTTTATAGTTAGTAAATAGCTAAGGTATCACAAACCTTGTTTTGATTTTCAGAACTATTTAGTTTCACTAGGAGCTAGAAAATGCACCTTCACTGCCATCTCGTGGAGAGTGAGACCTTTGCATCGACAGGACATTTTGCTGGATCAAACCATGAGCATTTCAAAAGGATTTTTAAAATTCTGCTTCTCTTTATAAAAAGTATAGATTTTTAATAAAGTGCTAAAATATCAGTTTTTCTTGAACTCATTTTTCTACTGTGTGAGATACAAAGGATGAGTGATCCTGCACTGAACTTACATTTAAAATTCCACTAAAACTAATAAATGGGGAAGAAAAATAGTTTCATGCTGAAAGCATCTCACTGGTATGCTTGCTGAATGCTTTCAGTTTCTAGAGGGAATCAAATTCATAAAAACCCCTTTTTTAAACACATCCTCACACCCCTACAATTTAACCCCTAAACTGAGGCCCTCTGTTAACACCCGTGCAACATTTCTTGCCTGCGGGGATGTCACTCAACACAACTGATATCCAGATTGGGACCAACTCTTAAGTGCATATGAAGGAAGCACCTGCGTAAGACACTCTCTATCACACTTCATAGGTTAAAAACACAACCTACAAGAAACACATCATATGTTTTGTTCACTGACATTTTTACTCATTTTCACAGAGTTACTGTGTAACTATTTATCATTTACATTTTTTTTTTTTATCAGGTAGACTCAGTGAAAGGATAAGAAAATATCCGGCATTCCAGCTACATGATTCTCCTATTGAAAACTGTAATACTGAGAACATCATTTATACAAGCTTAAAATGAAATATACCACAAGACAGGATAAGAAACTTTGACATGAAACAAATAGGGTCAAGCATGAGGTTTCACAACTATGCTCTGATGATTCTTTCACGGCCTGTTTATTTGATATATTTAATAAATGCAGCGTTGGTCTTCCACCCTTGGACCTGTTCTGTCCTCATTGGAGCTCACCCAGCTCTTCTGCCTCCTCTCTTTACCCTACTGCCCCAGGGGAGCATGACTATCTTGGTACATGTTACATACCTCAAACAGGCTCATGAAGAAAATACCTTGACACTCCTGAGCTGCTGACAATTATACATTTTCTTAAAAAATAAGACTTTATTGTCCTCAGAAGGAAGACTACCGAATTAAAAGATCCAGAGCACTGCAAGAAGGGCCATTTTGAAATTGTTTGCCCTTAAAACACAAACCTTTGCCTGTCACATTCGGCACCCAGGAGACGGGGAAAGGGCGGCAAACCTACAGGAAGATGGAATGTTTCACTTAAGAGGAAACGTCGGGAGACAATGGGAACTTCCTCACCCACGCTGTCCTGAGCGAAGCAGGGACAAGGCGGCCATTGTTTCCCCTCTGTTCCTACTAGACAATAAATCCCAGTTACCACTGGTAGAGCTAACAGGATCCAGATGTTGGTAATCTGAGAATAAGCATGTGACTGAACTCGTAAAACAATTAACTGTTATAATATAGTTTTATAGAACATGTTATTGGAGATAAAGAGCCCTTAAAGCCTTAGAAAATTTGGTATACTGCAGAGTTCAGAATTGATATTAAAAATCCAGTATTCTAACTAAGAGCAGTACCACCAACAGTCAGTGTTTTTACAGTCAGTGCACAACATTGAAAATAAAGTTATGTTCATCCTACATATCTGACGGAAAAAGTTCAATTCTCTATCACAAAAGCAGCTATTTTACCACTCTACCCTCCTTTTTTTTTTCCCCAACAATGGGTAATCCACTGTTTGCAAATGTCTGGTCGAATAAGGAATTTCAGTGAACAGGCCCCAGCTAGGCCGGAGCTTGTACTACTGGCATGTTGCACAGCTCTGTTAAAAACACAGCCCAAGATCATCTTGTGTGTATATCTAATTAAATCCATTAATGCTGTCCCAGTCGGAAGATGAGAGTATACTTCAAAAGAGAGTGGGAAAGTAAAACTTCTCACAGACATGGACTATGCTAAAATCTATAAAAATAGCTATGAAGCTGTTTGCATGCTTATGACTAGAGAAAATATTTCAAAATATTTTCTAAGAGGAATCACTTTCCAATTGGCCTGGCCTTCTCTTTTGCTTCCTTCCCATCCCCTTTGGTCTCCTCAAGCTCCTCCTGGCCTCCACCACTGCCCAGGCCAGGCCTCTGAGCTTTGGCTCCTCAAGGATGACAGCAGCACGTTCTTGCCCCATTCACAAACCAGTTGTGTAAACTAGAACAAAACGAATGAGCAAGTTGCACGTTAAGCTTATTTAGAAGAAATAATTAACTTTCCTTTGAATGACATGTCTTATATTCTTCAGCACCTATAAAACCTGTATAGAAATAAAACATTTTGATATTTGGTTTGCCACAGTTTCTTATATAAACTATATTTTAATAACCAGCTATCTCTGTATTGTCTCAGAATCTTTTTTGATCAATACATACTTCACGGGCCTTGGCTCAGTAAGCCTGGTAAGCCTGGCAAGGAGTTTGCACCACTCTGCCCCAGACATAATACAACATACACTGGATACTTGTGTGATGAATAACTCTGAGTATTTTATGCCTGTATGGACAGGTTGGGATACCTCAGGCATTTGCAAAATGTTTCAAGGAGCTAATTTTCTTTCTGTGATACATATGAAATGAATATATGAATCAAGAGAAGTTAAAGCTTGAAGCTATTGCAGTCTATTATCAACATTAAACTACTCTTATTCATGTCAACATACATGATTTCTCAACATACTATTACAAAATAAGTGACGTTTTAAAGGCAGTTTGAAATATTAATGATGTTATGAAAAACATTTGCTAATATTTGTGATAGTTGCTAAATATTTTAACAGGTATTCACCTAAAAAGGGTCATGAAAAACTCTCCTCCTGCCCAGAGACAAAATTGTAAGAAAACAAAGCATTGCAAATGGAGTTACTAAACTGAATGTAATCAATTTCCACTGCAGTTTATCTTGGATTTAACACAGTAGCACCAACTCATCTGACATTTAACTGAAAAAATACACTCAAAACTAAACATTTTAAAAGTATTAATTAATTAATACAATGCAAAGGTTTTTTTTAATGGAAAGGGAAAATTAACCTGATCCAAAAGTCAAACTATTTTCTCTTTAATGGTGACAACATTTTCTTAGCCTTACTTGCAAAGAAAAAACAAACCCAAAGTAATAATGTACCTTCAACAGCCATACCCATTCTTATGCATGGTTTCAAGAGTTTTTGGCTGATAGAAAGACCTTCAGTTTAACTTCCAATCTAAAAAGAAAATTAAAGTCATAGTGAAGAGGGAGAGACCAAGAGAGTCAACAAAGTACAAAGAATTTTTGAATGCGCTCTGAGTGACTGCAGGAATGCAATCATTTCACTTAGCTGAAGAAATCCACAACCTCTTCGTAGAGGTCTGCACTGCAGGCATAGGGAAAGGAGATCGAGGATGGGAAAGGAAATTATACAGTAATTCTGACTGTACTTTCTTCTAAGGAACTAGAGACATGTTCTCTAAGCTACTGACTAGGACAGTTAGATCCCTGAGAAAGCTTCTAAAAGTTGCCTGTGTCCTTAACTTATTTCAGTATCCAATATCAGAGTGGAAAGCATTGCAATGTAGTTGGTCATGACCTAAAGTCATTTACCAATTTGCTTTATTTTGTATAAAGTGATTAAAGCAAAGAGGATTTGTCCCTTTACCAGGGATCTGAGAATGCTACTGGAAGGGACATGTATATATAAAACTAGGACTCTTGAAATAATCATTCTATAACCAAACTTCTATAACTTTCTTCAGAAAGTATATTTGGTCTAAAAGAGAAAAAACAAACTAATAAACTCCCGGGTCTTTGTTGCTCTCCTCACGGAGCTTACATGCATTCACAAGATTCTCATAAGCTCGAAAGATTCCAGTGGGTTTCCAAGGGAAAACTTCAGAAGACGGCCTTAGTTAAAATATTGGCGGCACATAAACTTGTCTTTTTAATGGCAACCACTTTACATTGCTTAGCACATTTAGGAGAACTTAAAGATGAACATAATAAAGTCACAAGCCTCTCAAAAAGCTTGAGAGGGAGAGGGGGAAAATGGTGAGAAATGACATACATAGTCACTGCCAATAGGTCTTGGGCAAGCACTGCATGAGCAGGTGAAAAAAATCTAGTGTTTGTGAAGAGCTTGATGACAGCTCTAGAGCTGCTTCCCTTATTCAACTGTTTCCACTTATATTCACTTGCACATCTGTTACATATTTAGGGATATTTTTATTAGTAATTTTGGATCTATTGAAGCAGGTGAGCATGTGTTCAAAAGACAGCTAAAAAAGGGGAAGTTAATAACAAATGAAATGGTTCAGAGGAAGTGGGTGATCAGCACCTGTTCTCAGCAAGTGAAGACATCCGCGTTTTAATCAGTTCTATGACATCCAAGGGAGACCAAAAAAAGTGTAATTTGGAAGTAATCTAGGGGAAAGCAATCTGATTTTTGTAAAATCTCCTAGCAAGTATTGCCCAAGGGTAACAGCAAACACCAAATACCATCTTTGGCACAGTAGGCTTTCTGAAGCAGTTTCCCCCATCTACACTTACCTTAAGCTGTTATTTAAAAAGTTAATTCCACATACGATGGCCTTCCTGAACAGGCCTCATGCTTTTATTCTCAAACCTTCAGAAACACTGGTAACGAGGAACCTGATCTCTCCTTTGGAGAGGAAAATGTCTGCATAGTGCACCATAAATGTGTGTGTATGAAAAAGTATTCAAATAAATTATAACAACACTGAATTTCCTTTGCACTGCTGAAAGTACTTACTTGTGACAGAAATAAGGACTCCAAAAAACCATAAATTATGTTTGCATGTCTAAAAGTTAAGAGGTGCTGCAGAACCTCTTAAGCACTTGATCAGCTCCCTCCCAAAGGAATCCAAACATCTGTATTAAGGTGTAGTTACATGATACGTTGTCTCATCTTTGGTGAGCAAAGCCAGCTTAAGATGTTCCCAGGCCTTTCCTCCCTGACCTGACCACTTCTTTCTCCTTTCAAGCAGCTCCCTGAAATGAGCCAATTACAGAGAGCTCTTTTGAAAATAAATAGGAAACACTTCTCCTCTGGGGGTGTTTTACCCACAGTAAAATATCTCATTTGGTAACACAGACCAAAATACTGTCCAGATGACAGTTACCTAAATATTATTGGAGAGCAGGCATTTTTCTCTTAAAATGCACATGGTGATGATGTTTATAGAGTAATCAAGGGAAACTGCCCGAGCCACAATGACAGAAAAACATGGAGCGCTGGTCTAATAGTCCTGGCACTTAGGGGAGAGAGAGAGAGAGAGAGAGAGAGAGAGAGAGAGAGAGAGAGATTTCCCTAGTTGCTGAGGATCAGAAAATTCTTTGAAATATTTGTTTGCTATTTGCCTTTTACTTATTTATTTGGTCAAATGTGAGCTGGAGTAAAAAATTTCCACAAGGGAAAAGAGCTAATGAAAAATCTGAGTAGGTGGGAACAGGTTCAAATGTTCCCTTTTATTGCCATGGAAGAGATATACAGGTTACCTATCACTAGGGCTGTAATTAAAATCTAGTTACATTAATTTTCTTATATTGTTGCTCTTTCTCATCTTTCCTCTGATTGCCTCACCCACATAGCATTCTCTATATGCTCGGATAAATATGGGAATAGTGCATTTACTTCCTCTGGCATTTACACAAGAAAAGCCTCACTTTCCAAAAGGAACAGAGTAGCTCAAATATGAGGCACAATAATGTAAAAATCTCAAGCAATTAAGAAAAAAAGAAAATGTCTTGCAAGATATTTTTCAAGAGCTGTTATGTCATCTTATTATTCATATATTGAAGTTTCTAAACTTTCTCTTCTAATCTTAAAGATTTAACACACTAATAAAACATTTTAACAAAAATGATATTTCCAGAAAGTAATTTTTTAATGTAATTTAGACACCCCATTCCTTTATCCATATTATACACAACATATGCACATCTGTGCACATGTGAGTAAGGACATGTATTATATGTAAAGAAGAGGAAAAGAATCTGTGAACTTGCAGTCAAACATTATTATTAGTTCTGACTGAAAGCTGTCTCAGGTTTGAAGTTAAAAATAAGACACTCCACAAACAACAACAAAAGACACAGTTAAGTATGCTTCATGCCTACTGTTTAAAAAAAAAAAAAAATGTTCCAGGTGTTACTTTAAAACACGCTGATACAGTTTTCTCTCTCTGTTTCTCAGAAGCCAATGACATATACCCAAGAAAGAATGTTTACTGTTTAAGATGCATGTAGAGTAATAACTTACTTAAAAGTCTGTATCATCGTTCTGAAAGTTCACAAAAATGGTATGGCTTAACTTTGATATGAAAGCCTGTCTCTTAATGTTATTTTATTTCAGTTGCACTGAATACAAAATTGCACTTGGTTACGAGGGAATTGGGAAAATAAAGCAAAGCTGGGGCCAGGGGCTGCTCCCAGAGCAAGGAAAAGCCTCCCAAGGTGCTTTCCAGATGACAACAATATCCTATACACGCTAATTATATACAGCCCAGAGTTTTTAAACAGTGATTTCAACTGAAAAGCAATCTTAACAGCAATAACAATAGATCTCATAATATTAATAACATGAAAACTTTGTGATCTTTGCTGCAATATACTCTAACCTGTAACCAGCACATTAAACCTCAGCTGAAGCAATGATTAGAAATGCAAGCTGTTAACATTTTAAAAAGCTTCCGCTTTTTATGATCGCAACCATCCTCGACCATCTGTTTCGAAGCTTTCTGCCCCCAGCTGAAGTACAGTTATGCTTCCTGAACAACTAGACAGGCATTTTTCATCTTTAGAGCACCATCCACGAGTCTCCAAACCCTCTTCACCCTCTCCCACCACTGCCTGGGCAGTTGTTACACACCTCTGTTTCCAACACAATGTTTATCCCGTAGTTGTCCAAAGCTTCGCAGAAAAATTTTCTCTGAATGTTAAATCAGCCATTTTGGAATCTGCAGAATAGTCTTACTGTTTAGACTCATCCATAGCAGATTTCACTTTTGAAATAACGTTACTTCTCAGCTAACACGAGCGTTTATCATATAGTCACAGCAATAACCAATCACACACACAACTCAACTAGCATTTAGCTGCTCAGAAGCCCATTCTTGAAAGGGGTTATGAGCATTAAGCTCAGAATTTAATTAAACCATGATTTTTTTTCCCCCACAGATTTCACAATGTGTCATAATTACTTGTTATTTCAGGAGTCATAAGAGTCATAATTTTTCTTGAATGAGGTAGTCCTAAATGACTACCTAATGATAAAGCTAAAGGCCTTACAGCAAGCAAGTAGTTACTAAAAAGGTCTTACATACCAAACATTCAGAAGCAATAAAAGAAAGCTAAACACACCTATTTTTTAAAAAATGCATTTCTTTAAGCCAATGTCCTGTTTATTGGAGGAATGTATTTAGCAATCATGTTTGGTCTTACAAACACTATATACTTTTTTTCTGTAGCCTGCAGAAGAACTTAGCACTGTAGACCAACACTAAAATGACCTTCCTGATTTTAAGAATACAATATTCCTAAAGAGCTTTGAAGAATTAAGCAATTTGTTCATTCATAAGTTAACTTGTTGATAAAAATAAGTCACAAAAGTGAATTACATTTTCCTTTTTCTTCTAAAGCAGTTCATGGGGCCAGATCAGAACTAACCCTTATGAGAAGACCCTCTCCACTGACCTCATTTTCACTGTAATGTGCTTTGCTTTTGAAATACATTCAATACCTTTAATACCTTTAATTTCTGTCCAATTCCCATGCTCAGTGCATTTTTACTCATCCTGCAGGTTCTGATTCTAGGCCTAATATCTGGAAGAAGACCAATATTAAATTCCTGCATGTGGCACAAAATGATTCATCTTTCAATATGATATTGATACAAATTGGGCATGAAATCATTCATACTCACTACAACACAATCTTCTAATAGTACTAAAAATATTACAGTTACATGGCTAAAAAGAAATATGTACTTATTTTATCATGGAAAGCACTTGTCTGGATTGTGACTAAATGAAACATTTCAATAGAATAGAATATGTCTTGAAGGAGGAAAGTTAAGCACTTTTTTTTAAGCATAGCACTACTTGAAAAGTGATATTATGAAGACCACATAAAAATTCCTCCAATGACAAAGTGTTAAAATATGGCAACTTACTTTAAGCTGAAAACAGAGCTGATGTCACTGTCTGCAAAAGAAGAAAAGTTTTTTAGTATGTACAAACAAGACTAAGTAGGGAAAAAGATACAGAGAGGGGAGACAAGATTTGTCAGTTTTTCTCAGTTCCCATCAATACTCAAAGCATTTTGGTTTTCTCCAAAACACATGTAGGGAGGTAGACAGGAATCAGCACTTTAAGAAAATGTTCTCCTTGAATCATAATGTCATTAAAAAATAAATGAAAACAAATGCATCATTTTCACTAATTTCCTAGTGACATTGAAGAAAAACAGCAAAAAAAGCTCTAATCTTCAGAAAAAGGAAAAACAGCTTTTGTTGAGTTTGAACAGAATTTGCTTGTCCCTTTTGTGAAACCATAATCAATCACCTTCATTTTTATGTGCAAAACATTTCACATATAGCTATAGAAATACTGGAACCATTTGTTGCTTTCAAGTTCCTGAATGTATTTTAACCAAATACATCTTAAAATCCCATTTAATAGAGAAAATAACCTGGGTAGAGCAGATTATCCCAAGACACATTTGTCCCTCATTCATGAAGCAAGCCATCTTCTTTGTTGAAGTATCTAAACACATTAGTGCACACCTCTAAATGGTGCTGTTGTGATTAAATCTTCAATATTCTTCTGCTTAGAAAGACTAGCATTATATTCTTAACAGACATACTGCTGGAATGGTTCTATGCTCTTCAGAGAAATTACATAGTATGATTTATCATGCTAACTCAAGTGAACCGATACTGGAGTGCTGTCAGTGATGAACGACTATTCCAGCTGATTGAAATTTATAAAGAAAGCAACGGTTGGCATCACTGTGCTATTTCAAAGTTCCATAAACAATCTAGAGTGCTGAAACTTGCCAGAATTTCTTTAACTGGTAGCCATCCTCTATCTACTTAAAGCAGTGAAATTAGCCAACATAGATTACGGGGCCCAAGGCCACACACGGTGTCATTTTTATCATCTCTAGAGAAGGATTTAAAATAGCAGAGCAGATTTATGCAGACACAAGTCACATAATTACTATAATGTTACTATTTAAATGTACAAAATTAGAGGTTTTCATATCCTTGCAAATTGAAGTCTGGCTTTATAACACATTCGGTTTGAATCCCCCTCTGCTACAACAAAAAGCTAAGTATGAGGCAACCGTCATATGAGGCAACCATTACCATAATA
>JAVCKT010099144.1:0-10171 GCA_032273925.1 Rhynchotus rufescens | reverse complement strand
CGGGCGCGCGCGTGCGGCGGCTGCGCAGCGCCGGCGCGCATGCGCCCTGGCGGGGGGCGCGGCGCTGCCCGCGCGCGGCCCGCCGGGCCGGGGCTCTGTGTGGGGCCGGGGCTCTGTGTGCGGCCGGGGACGGGGACCGCAGCCCCGAGCCCCTGCTGAGGGCCGTGGTGTCCCCAAGCACTGCCGTGGTGACCCCCATGGCATCCCCGTGTGCGGCTGTGGTGTCCCCAAACACTGCCATGGTGACCCTCATGGCATCCCCGTGTGCGGCTGTGGTGTCCCCAAGCACTGCCATGGTGTCCCCGTACTTTGCCGTTGTGGTCCCAAGCACTGCTGTGGTATCCCTGTGCACTGCTGTGGTGTCCCCAAGCACTGCCATGGTGTCCCCATACCTTGCCATTGTGGTCCCAAGCACTGCTGTGATATCCCTGTGTGCTGCTGTGGTGTCCCCATGCACTGTGGTGGTGTCCCCCATATCTTGCTGTGGTGTCCCCATGCACTGCTGTGGTGTCCCCATATCTTCTTGTGGTGTCCCCAAGTGCTGCTGTGGTGTCCCCACACTTTCCGGTGGTGTCCTCACCCCTTCCTGTGGTGTCCCACACACGCTGCGCTGTCCCCACACCGTCCTGCAGTGTCCCCACAGCCTGCTGCAGCGCCCCACACGTTCTCCAGAGTCCCCACATCTTCCTGCTGTGCCCCACACCAGCGTCCCCAAGCCTCCCAGCAGCAGCAATGGGCTCTGGAGTGGCCACAGGAGCCACCCTGGTCCCACATGGAGTGGCCATGGGCCTGATGCGGGGCCGACTGTCGTGCCTGCAGGAGGGGACACCTCGGGAGCCCCATTCCCGGGAGCTGGGCCCATAAATTAGCACCTAGGACTCCTAACCGAAAAGCTATAGTGATAATAAACGTCTCCCCTTAGTCACTAATTGCTACATGCCTAATGATATCACAGTGTTTTGCTTCGAGTATTACCTGGAGCGAGACAAGGGTTTCAGGAGCAGCTCTTAGACACGAATCAGTGGAGACATTGTTTATGCTAAATGTTTTAATTTTCAGTGATTTTCGAGGTCTGATTGAGATTCCGTTTGCAAGCGGGTGTGTGTATTTGTGGTGGGTGGGTGTTTTTCAAGGTTTACTTTTCCCTGCCTAATGAGCAGCGCTTCTTTTGTAAATGTCAAAATACCTGTCACCCGTGGTACACAGTAATAATTGTTTGTTTCACTTTTCGCAGCCTGGGTAAACATCGGCTCCCGGTGATGGGGATATTAGATTAGGTCACCGAGGGGGGAGCGCGTGCTGCTTCAGGCCACGCGCTGCAGAGCGCAGTGGGATTTTCACATCAGCTGCGCTTCCTAAGCTCCTTGCCGGCTTCTAATTAAAAGCTCGACGTAACAGATGAGTCTGGAAGAAACTTCTGCAAGTCCTTTGAGGGCTCTGCATTTCGGAAAGCTGTACGATGAGGTTGAGAAGGAGAGTGGATTTCCATTTTTCTGGTTAGCCCTGTCCACTGGAGCTTGGTGGTGCAGCCCTGCTTGCTGGCTGTCCCCCTCCTCCTGCAACCTTGGAAGCCCTTTTTCTTTGCCAAACGGTACCAAACGGTACAAAACGGCATGGGGGCTTTTGCTGTGGCCGGCTGCAGCCCTATGGTGATGCGGGACATGGTGCAAGTGTCTCCGGAGTCCCAGGTGTGGCCTGGGATCACCTGCAGAGATGGCCCTTTGCTGCCCACTTCCTCCGAGATGCTGCTGGGGGTGTTGATCTACGTCAGGGGAAGGATTTTTAGCCCTCTCAGCTGTCCTCACCTGAGTCTATCTCTACATTGCATCTCCATGTGCAAACTGTGAAGGCAGGAAAAAAAAGTGGAATTAATTACAGTGCCTATAGTGGAGTTATATATATATAATATATATAAAATCACACAATAAAGCAGATGCCTCTGTCTTTGGGGTTTTCTGGGCTAGAAATGCTGTTTATCTTACTAAAGGACAGAGAAATTTCTTCCTATGACATGTGGCTGCATATGGTCTCCCTCATGGTTTAGGAGGCAGAAGTTCTAAAGCCATAGCTCTGTCTTTATCATCCCACACATGACAGCAGTGAAACTGAGACAATAAGAGAAAAAACGGGCTTTTAAATTTTTTTTTTTATAAGGGGTTTTGTTTCAGTGATGTTCACTGGCTTTGTGGACAGAAATACAAAAGATAACCCTGTGTGGACTAGCTGCAAGAAGGCAGCTGGGGATGGTAGGAACAACTTTTGCTGGCAGGAACATCACAGACATCACGTATCTGTCTATACAGGCAGATTGACTTCTTGTAGGAGATGGGTTCTTTAATTAATTGATGCAAAATAGACATGGACAATCAGCAGAAAAGCATGTTCTTCTTTAGAAGTATTCAGAATTATATTTATCCTTTATTGGGTGAGATTTTGCTCGCTGAGGAGTTGCAAAACTGGATATGCATGAAAGGGCTTGACCAGGTATCCAGGCACAGATCGGCCAAGGCTCATGCGGAAGATCTGCCTGTGCAGAGAAGCAGGAACCTGTCACCCTAGGGGAGCTGCACGATTTTCCCTTCGCTTAGCTCGCACAGTCATGCTTTTCTGTTATGTCCCAATGCACAGCTGCAACATTAATTCAAAAATAAAATAAAATAAAATAAAATAAAATAAAATAAAATAAAATAAAATAAAATAAAATAAAATAAAATAAAATAAAAATGCAAGACTCTCAGCTCTCTTGCTTCTAATTTCCACCAGGAAATGTAGTCTGAAATAGGGGTGTGTGAGGCAGCAGAGCAAGAGGCTCCTGTCCTGCATTGGGCAGGAAGGGAAGGGAAGCAGCGCGAGTGGAGCGATCATGGCAATTATGCGTGTGCAACTTCCAGTGGTAATATATCCTGGTGGGTAATTGTGTAATTACCCATTATGACTGGGCAAATGTAGACAAATGAGAGCATTAGCTGAGCCATTTTTTGATATTATATCAGTATATATTCCTGTTTGCTCAGGATGCTGAAATGGAGGCTGTTTAGGTTAAAATGATGCATAATGTCGGGCAGTCCATTTCCAAGATAAAACATAAATGCGAGGTCCACAGCCCTTTCTAGCATATCACTTGGGAGCAGGCTCCAGGAGTTTCCCAAAAATCCGCCCCTAACTATTCATTCCCAGCATCACAAATTAATTGCCTCTTCCAAAATATTTTCCAGAACAACTGTACCTAATGAGATCCGAAGGATCTGCATTCCCAGCTCCATGGCTTATTGCAGTACAGCCGCTCGTGGTGTGGGAACACTCGACCTCGGAGCCCAGGTGTATTTATACAGCAAACAAGCAGCAGGGAATGTGCAATGTACAGAGAGTCCATGCTGTCCCCGGGGAAGGCAACATGATGATGATCTGTGGAAATGACTATAAGGAAAAGCAGAACTAGGGCTGGACCCCTTGTTTGGGAAAGGAATTGCCAAGATCCGAGGCACCAAGAGCAGCTGTGCTGAGGAACGGGTCCCTTGCGAACAGAAAAATCCTCCCTCTGAAAGAGGAAATTTCTCTTAAAGTAGCCATTTGGGAGAGCTTCACTGAATAGTTCCCATTTGCATGTAAAACTAACGAAATTCTTTTTTTTCCATTAATCTTAAAGGCCCAAAAGAGAGTATTTATGAAAGCTGGCAGCAATTAACATCTTTGTGTTAATTCCAGATGGTCTGTGAGGAAAAAGCACCATGCAGGGGTGTCTTTTGTGCCGTTCCACCTCAACTGAGGGTCCGTTTGGCCACATGAAGCCACAAGCACTAAACATAAGTGAGGCTTGAAGAGCAAAGGGGACCTTCAGGCTGCCCGTATTGGATGTGCTCACTGCTCATCCCAGCTCCATCCTGATATGCACCAACTAACTCATGTCCTTAGCCCAGCTCAGGGGTTTTCTAGCTAGAGAGGACTTGCCTTGTGCCTAGATGTACAGTGGGGACTCACATGAGAGTGATAGAGGAGTGTGCAGGTGTGGGTGCTGTTGGTGTCGCGCTTTGGGACACAAACTGGAGGAGCAGGTTTGAGCTGGTGGAGCCCCTGGTCTCGCACACCGGAGCGTTTCCTGGGCTCGCTGGGACGCCCTGCAGCCCCGGCCCATTGCAGACTGCAAAATGAAGTGTTTGCTCAGCTGTGCTTCCTGCCCTCGAAATGGAGTTTTGCAATAAAAGCCTGGCGTTTGTGCAGCAACAAGTGACACGAGAAGGAAAGAAAAAAGAAAAAAAAGAGCTGAAATCTGAAATAAGTGGCAAGCTGTTCATTAAAAAGATCTTCTAGTTCATAAAAATGAGAGAAAAAAGGAAGTTTCAGCAGCAAGCTGAAAGAAGAATCAGGGAGAGCTGCCTAGGGCCAGCGTGGCTCAGGCTGTGCGATAGAGTCAAAGCAAATGGTACCTGCTCGCAGGGCCAGGCTGCTCTTGCAGCTGCGTGGATGAAACCCCAGCAGTTACTGAGCGAATTGCATGAGCCGGGGCTGGCTGGGCTGAAACACCGTGTGGTTTCTTCCAGGCACAGGAGAGCACTGCCACTGGGGGACATTGTCCCTCCGTAACTAATTTACAGTCCCCCCCTCCCAATTTACAGGAGGGAAATGGAAATCCTGGTGTCCCCCAGGTTCCGTTTGTATCACCAGAAACAGAATGGAAAATACTCGCTCTTTCTTGATAGCAGCACTGTACAGATTGCTGTGCCTCCTAGGGCTCTTTCTATCCATCCTTGCACTCTGGGCTGATGCCCAGGGATCCGGGATGCCTGTGGCAGCAATGGGGCAGCTGCCTGTGCTGGACACGGTGGCACCCACGGGGGCCAAGGCCGCTGCTGCGCATGGGGCTGGAGCCAGGGATGCCACCGATCGGCAGCGCTGCCCCGTGTCCCGTGGCCCTGCATATAGGGTGTTCATTGCCAAAGGTTCCCTGAGCAACAACCAAAGCAATGATGTTTCCTAATGTTAATAAAATACTATAATAAATAATAATAATTAATAATGGACCAGGTTATCCCCAAGGTTTTTGAGCGCCATTGCAAGCCACTGCTCACTGTGTCTCTCAGGCATGAGGCTATTTCCCTCTCTGATACCATGGAGTGGGCGATGGGGGACATGCTGCACATGGAAAAGGCTCCATGTGTGCCGGCCTCGCTCCCGCTTTCCTTCAGCTTCCATACCAGCCACGAGTCCCAGGTGTTCAGCCCTTCGTCCGCCTCTGACCTTCACAGCCTGTTCATCGGGTTTATTACACTCCTTGTCAAGCTAAATAAACACCAAATTAGCCTCACCTCAGCAGACCCCAAATGAGGGCAGACCTGATGTTTGTGGCTCTGAGCAAAATCCACCAACGAGCTGCTCATCCCCCTTGCTGGCCGGACAGGCAGCACCGCATCCCGATCGGCCTCGGCACCGAAATCCTCTCCCAAAGACGAGTGAGAGGATCACAGCAATATTCTGCTGCCCAATCAGCACTGCCTGCTGGCTTTCAAGGCATCTGTAATTAAAAATGACTGAGGCTTATTGCAGATAGCAGGAACACGGAGCTGAATTAAGTGCACCCAACTCTGCCAGCCCAAAGCCTGGAAGTAATTGCAGCCGATCTAGTCCAGTCTCGCGTAAAAGCTGGGCTGGATTGCTGCTGCAACGCAATCCCCTGGGTCAGGGCTGTCAAGGTGTTCCAATTTACTTATTTTTAAGTCTCTTGCAGTAGTTTTTCTGCCGCTCCTCACATTTCAGGGAAGCACCTGGAGAAGGTAGTAATCAGTTTGCAGCAATTATGCTCCAACCGTGTGATTGCTTCTAGGAAAACAGAGTACTCCCACTGCTAAGGAAATAACCAGCAATTTTTACTAGGCTTGAATTGCCTCTATCCTGGCTCATCTAAGTCTACTGAACTTCAACAGATCACGAGAAAAACTTCCACCCAGGGCTTTTTTCCCATGGTTATCAACTCTCAAACTGTTCTTTGCACCAGCTGCTTCCTCAGGTTTAGAGGACTGACTAGATGGGACTGTGAATGGGATGTGAATCCCGCCTTTTTATTGAATAGCTCTATTGCTACGAAAACTTCAGCATCACCTTTTTAAACAAACGCATTATCAGTACTGCAAAATCTACCTGAATTAATATGTAATATCAGTAAGTAGGACACTCGAGCAGTATTTTAAGCACAGAATAAATATTTAATGCTTCCTGTTCCAAATTTAGTGTGAAAGTGATTTAAATGCGCGGCGTGCTCCCCTCTCACACATCGACAAACCGACACGAACCCCAGGCTGCTGCCGGCGCTTCCCGGAGACTCGGCGCTGGTCTTGGGGACACACCGGGAGCTCGCAGCCTTTGGAAGTTTCTCTGCTTGTAATTCAGCAAAAGACTTGCCCTACCGTGGGGAAGAGCCCGGACTCGCCTGCAACTGTTGCCCTTGGACAGGACTCGAGTAAGATCCAGCTCGTTGCATGCGCCATCGAGGAGCTCGTGCATCTGCAAGAGCAAAGGGGTCTGCAGGGTGGATTTGCTGCTACTAAAGGCTCGTGCACAATCCTGGACAGGGATTGTTTCTCCCATGGATATTTTGGAAATGCTGAAGAATACCTTGATATCCCAAGGCTCTTTTGGAAGACTGTATTTTGCTCCCCTCTGGAGCAATTTGGGAATTGCCTGATGGAGTAATTGAGGATTTGGCTGAGTTTTCCTGAAGATGCTCCTCTCTGGCAGCTCCAGAGGATCATTTTTTGGTTATTACCATGTGAACATGGGAGGGGATGCAAAGTGCCTGCCTCACTTCTCTATTTAAATGCTTCTTTTCAAGGCAGGATTTGCCTGAAATGAGAACGGGTCCCCTGAGCGTTATCCTTGTCACCGGGACCGGGATGGTGCAGCCTGGGGCTGCTGGTTGCTCCTGTAATGCCCATCTATGTGTCTGCAAAGTCCTTCCTGCTGGAAGGAATCTTTCTGGGAACATCCCCCCCAAAATGTTTAGGCTCCCACAGATTCAGAGAGGTGGAAGGCTGCTTTTAACAAACCCTCTAACAAAAACATGATTCCGCTCCCTGCCCTTCACTGTGAACTACATTTCAGCAGCACTTGTGTGGCTCCTGCCTGGATGCACTGGGGGAACCAGCTTGTCCCTGCAAGCACAGCCCTTCAGTTGGACTTTTCCTACATCATGATTCTTTTCTGGGATCATCCTTCATCACTGATGATAATGTTCCACTATAGATAAAATACATAAATCATCAGCAAGTCATCGACCAAAAGAGCAACTGCGTGGACATTTACCACAGGAGAGTTCATATCCATCTACCTTTGGCTGGCTTAAGGACAGGATTCATGTTACCTAATGTGATCAATTTAAAATACAGTTGATCAATCAAATTGTTTATACTCAGTCTATAATCAAAAAATATATTGCTGAAGGGCAAGTCACCACATCTTAAACATTTATTTCAGTACAGGATTAATTACCCTTTAAAAGGGTCTCCCTCTCCTTTATAGACAAGGTCTAGGTCACTAATGCACATAAGACACCCAATTCTTGACGGCAAATATTAAATGGGATAAATCCCAATGCACATTTTCTAATAAAGTACAGCCTGAAGTTAGCTGTCTGATTTTCCATTTTATGGGAAGTGATTCTGAGTGCTTGAGCAAAACGCCTGAATTAGTGTGAATATAGTTCACATATCAGTCCTTCTCTGGTAAGAGCTGTATGACACTTTGTTATCTCTTTTCCATTACAGATGGCATAATATAACATCAGAAAGATGACAGATTAATTAAATTTCCTGTAATTCAGTATCTTAAGGTAATGACAATTTTTCCAGGGACAACATTTTACACCTCTATGTCAACATAGTAACACAGCAAAAGAGAGAACATATGGAAAGCATAAGTAAACTCATATATGTAGAGAAGAGTCGACAGCTCAGGTCAGGGGAACTCCCTAAAGATATAATAGGTGGAAAAAAAACAACCTGAGGAAGTGAAAAACAACTGATTCCTAAGACTAAAGATGAACTAACTTCCTGACCATTCCACAGAGGGAGCGACGGAGTCAATTTTGGTCTGTGCTTCTGAGGCTGAAAGCTGCAATCCAGAGCTCTGAAGGCAACCAAGGTAATCCCGTGCACAAAACCAAGGACCACACCACAGTAATAAGGAATGTAGTCTTGTGGCAAATGAGACCAAGAAACCACCACTGTTACTATAGATTAGTCTCTACAATGCCAGCAGAGAAAGAATGGAGAAGAATCAGAGATTGTAAACCACAGGTATGTGGAAATCCTTGAATAGAACGAGTTTGTACCTAAAGTTGGGGAAGGGGACGCAGAAGCGATGCTGATGTGACAGAGATGCAATAGCAAGCAAGGCCTGCTCCTGCAGTTTCTGGGTAACTAATGGATTTGAGTGAGACAGTGTATGCAGGAAGCAGAAAAATTTAGATGGGAAGTTAAAATTCCCATCTCTACCTCTCTCTGTGTGTTCTTGACGCTGATGGAAAAGGACAGAAATGGAAATGGCCTGCTTCAAGCATCAGTGTCCTTATGGTCCTCAGCACAGACTGGAATGAGTTCATGAAGTAAATATTTACTTTACTAATAATTTCCTCACCTGTAGACTCTTTTTCTCAAACTTATCACTGTTTTCCAGCAACTCTTCATAAAAGAACATATTTTTTACATATTCTACTATTTTAATATATTACCTCAATGTCTCTGCACAAGAACTCTTTCCTCAATATCTATATTTTCTTTAAGTCTCTTCCTTTGCTTTGATTACAGTCTGACTCAAGATAGTCAGCCCCAGGAGTTAGCGGACAGGTATTTACTTTTGTCTGCGTATTTTTTTGTTTGATGAATTTCTTTCCCAGCTGTGCTGAGTCCTGTTGATTGTGTTCTTATTCTCCTAATTCTCCTCAGGTTTTGATCAAACCTTAATATCTAATTAAGGACTGCGAATTTCCTTATACTGGAACTACCTAAAATCAGGCATCTTCGTGTGACTACTGCCTTGGAAAAATGTGATTAATGCTCTTAGGTAATTGGGATACTTTTGAAAAATCTCTTAAAACACAGGCAATCTTCCAAAAGCCTAACTTTTTTTTTCTCAGTTCTTACTCAGTGTTGAAGTTCCATTTATGCTTCCAAAATTAATTTTGTTGTGAGAATGTGTATGAATAAAGCATAGTAAAACCTAAATAAAGGCTTCAGGCTGATCTATGAAATAAGACTAAAATAGGACATTTTGGTTTTGTTTTCTTAAATATGAATAACAAAAATATACCAAAATAGAAAACAGCATAGCAAAATATACAAGAAACACAAACAATGTAGAAGTATTTATGGACAGTTGTATAAGTACCGTTACCATCGACAAAAAAATGTACTGACTTTTACATTATCATTTAGGGAATTTCATTTACATCAGAGATAGATTTTCTTCCCAATATCACTTGTGGTTTTGAAAGTCTCTGTTTCAAGTCTAGAGAAACAGGTTGAGAAGCTCAGGAAAATGTGTGGCTCAGAACAACAGAGTCTTTTATTCAGTCTCTGACTAACAGAGTCAGTCTTTTATTTGGACCCACTGAGCAGCAGGATGTATCCACTTTCAGATGTTTTTCTCAAAAAGTTTGTAGCATTCTCAGGGAAAAAAAAATCTATGAATTTCTGCCATCGTGATGTTGTTTAGGCTTTTGAAAATATTTCCAAAATGTTTCTTGCTTACCTACAAATCACTAAACAGAAGTAAATCTTGAAATATATCCTGCATCTTAGATATTTGGATAGATGTTTTGGAATGATATGATATTTTCTACATAGAATTTATTAAAAAATGGAAACATAATAAAAAGACAGGCTACAAGAATACTCTATTTTAGAAGATCATTTATTTAAAAGGTAATATTTTGTGTAGTGAGAATATAAAATCTCATTTCTCAGCTGCCAACATTGGCTATTTCAAACTAGTGTGGAATTATTTTTTTTCCTTTGTGTTTATCAGAGTTTTAATTCATCATGTCTGTATCCCAAGAATTCTCCTTTTCTACATATGTAAGAGGACTTCACATAGGGTTTCTTCTGGTGTACTGAAATCATCTGAAAGTGTCTGTGGAAGACTCTGAATGTGATACTGGCTCTACTGGCATCTCGGGGAACTA
>JAVCKT010099142.1:0-10172 GCA_032273925.1 Rhynchotus rufescens | reverse complement strand
AATTTGCATTCATTTCAATATACACATTCTAAATGAGAATAGAGAAAGGTATGAAGCATCAGGTCCCCAGAGACTTCAAGGTGAGAAACGTTCAGCTGCTTTTACTTAATGTTTTAAGAGTACCTCAATCTGCAACCTACTCGTGTCAAAGGAATGATGAGGTATTTGCAGAATTTGAGAGTTGTCTGAAAATTATTACTGTTCAGAGCTATTAAAACCTGAGATGATAATATATATGCTAGCATGAGAAGGCTAAGTGTAAAACAGACATGCTGTTTCATACAAGTTGAGGAGAATCAATTATTTTATTTTTTCCAGAGAGTATCTATAAACAGGCATTGTTTTTCTGTTTTTATTCCTATTTGATGTGAGGTAGTACTGTGGGTGTGGCCTTTTGCTGTTGTACTTAGAGAGGAAACTATGTTGTCACTTGTAGCTTTCTGAAATTCACTTATTGTATTGGCATCACTGATGATATGATTTAATTTAGATTCTTAAATCACTTTTGAAAAGGTTGACAGTAATAAAATGACAGCATGTGATCCCACCTGGAAATGCAAGCAAATTCTAGGTTATTTTAGGTTGAACTTGAATTGCAAGTAGCTTGCAGTTACTTGTAAGCCATACCTAGGTCAGTTAAGGTAGTACCAATTAGGAAATAAGTAATTGAAGAGAAAGAATGAGAGTTTTGTTGAGTAGTATGTGAAAGGAGTAATCTCAGAGTGCAAGTTACCTTTGAGAGGAAGTGCAAG
The DNA here is from genome assembly GCA_032273925.1 of Rhynchotus rufescens. NCBI lineage: Eukaryota > Metazoa > Chordata > Aves > Tinamiformes > Tinamidae > Rhynchotus > Rhynchotus rufescens. Next base: position 9,420 of record JAVCKT010099142.1, on the reverse strand, counting down.
TTTTTGGATGCTTTTGACTGCTTGAATTTTTTAAAACTGCAGTGACAATCTTGACAAAAAACTTTGCTGACTTTGCTTTCTGGGCATCTCGCTGCATTAGGCTATTATATATTTGTATAGGATTGTATTTTCTTGTGTATTATGGTACTTCACACTTAAGAAAAAGTAGACGATAGTAAGGGCAGCGGTCTCCTTCCCTTAATATTTGAGGTAAAAAGAGTAATTAATGTAACCAAAATATTATTTTTGGAATAAAGCCTTTTTTTCTATGTTGGTTATAAATCTTGTAAAGAGGAAGCTTTCATCCATTGAAAGAGGCTTTCTTAAATCTACAAACAATTACACTTGGCAGGCAGCAACGTGTCCTGTCGAACTGAAGTCAGAAATTCCAACGAGTTCCAGCCTCCTTGTTGTGCAGCAGTTCTCTAGGATGCCAGACAGGGAGACTGAGATAATCCTTGCAAATACAGCAAAATAATAAATATTTTTATTAGGACTGGAGTAGAAAGCTGCAAATGAGGTGAAGATGCCAATTCAGATGGCACTTGCCTGTCTTTTCAGAGTCGTAAATGATAATAAAGTGATGGCTTTATGTATTTAAAAACAATTTTAGAAACATAGCCACTTCTCCCTTCCCTTCTCCTTTCTTTTCCTGCAGGAGAAAACCCCATTACAATGTAAAGAGCCATTTACAGGCCCTTATCCAGTCCCTGAAATGTCATCACTGAATAAAGTGAAATTGTTTCAACCTTATATTGTCAAACTGATAAATTTAACCTTTAAGCACAATTGCTGTGTGAATCAGTGATGACGTATTTCTTAAATATCAGTCACGCTCAGGTCTTAATCTTTTCTGCATTACTTACATATATTTAAGCAATGTAGCTTCAGTGTCTTATAAGAAAAAAAACATTTAATTTGTTAGTCACTTTATCAGGAAGAAATAAATATGATTGAACAATGTTCAGAGTAGTTGTTAATGACCTTGATTATTCTTACACATAATTGAGAAAATAACATGGGATTCATCTGAGATGAAGCTTTTATATTCAGAAAATAAGTGCTTTCAAGAGGAAATGACACGTAGTTTGCCCCATTACTTACTGTCCTCTAATAAGAGCCCTTTTCCGTTTGGAAGTTTCGGCTCTCTTCCTCCCAGAGGAATGTGGATGAGGCAGTCACAGCTAGCTAGCCTTCACATATCATTTTTAATTCTTTCCTGTTTTTGTTGTGGTTGTTCCTGTAAGTTACAACTTTTTCCCAAGTTGCCATTTCTCTGCTTGAAGTTTGTGGACTTCAAGCAGAGAAATGACAGCAAGTGAGCAGCTGTGCAGATTCATTATTCTCCTATTGGTAACTGCATTGGAAGACAGCGAGGATGCTTGTAGAGGTAACATGCCTTGCAATTGGACAGAGTGAAAAGCAGGTAAATTTAAGAAGATCTTTGAAAGTTGAACTGATTTTTTTTTTTTTTTTATTTTAATATGGTAGCACACTGACCTCAGAGGTGGAAATAAGTTATAGCTTTACTTTTAACTGCTGTAAATTCAGATAGAGATTTGGAGAGGAGGAAAAGATCCTGAGAGTCCTTGAAGAAATGGTTGCATTGTTGTTGTCTGGTTAATTGACTGGTTATTTGATATTCAGTATCTAAAGAGTACATTGCATCTCTTTTTAGAAATAATTACAGTGCTAGATTATTCCCTAATAATTCATTTAAATAACACTGTGTTTTCTATAAATACCAAATGTGACTGAAAGCTTGTAAAGGTGCTCTGCTGCTTCTCATCCTCTTTATGAAATGTATTACACGTAACAGCACATTGTGTGCTTTTTTTTTTTTTTTTTTTTGGAAATTTTTAAAACTAATATTTAGCAAGAACACTAGTACTACAGTACCAGACTGCACCTACTTTGGAGTGTCTTGCTCATACTTCCAGCTTTGCTCACTTAAGTGATTTTCGAGCACGTTGTTTTCAACTGTAATCCACCAGAAGGGAAAACTATCCCTCTAATTCACAAAGATGATGAAGGATTACTTAATACCTACATTCTGAAAAGATTACAAAGCTTTCTGTAAGTGGGAAATACATTTTTCTGGGGCATTCTCTCATTGTATCTGTTGTTAAATAATTATCTAAAGAACAAATGTTATTTCATGTGAAGTTACTTCGCTTTAAGAGCTGCCAAGTTTCAGTCATGTGCTTAGTAGAGACTTGTTTGGCACTGAAAGGAGTTAACACAGGATCTGAAAAAGTTTTGGAATTTCTTTCAATCTCTGTAATCCTGCCCCGTGCTGCATGTCCTCGCCGCAGGCCCCACCAGCAGCGTGGGAGCTTGTGTGCTGCCCCATTCTCTCCCTGCGGCCCTGCTGCTGCCAGTGCGCTGTCCCACTGCAGAAAAACCAGCCACACGCCACGATACGCAGCCTGCAACACTCCCCAAGCGTGCAGGCTTGGCTCTGCTGCGTCCCCCGCGCTTGCTGCCTGGGCTGGCCTAATTCAAAGGTGTGGTTGTGCTTGGACTCTGTGGGCAAGGTCTTATTTAAGGGCACATTTCTTTGGTACTGGAGATAAAGCAGGCGCTCAACAGTACCCTTGTACTCTTGGAGGCTTTATCTGCAGCAGCTTCATGGTGCCAAGAATCGAGTGCTCTAGCGGGGGCTGTGGGCCAGCGGAGCCACACGATGAGATCCAGACGGAGGGACGGCAACCTGCTCAAGTGGCATAGGAGGAATGCAGCTGATAGTTCCACTATATATAGTGGGGTAGCAGGAGCTGTCTTCTGGCTGGATTTTGCTGCAGTATTGTTTTCTGAGCCAAAGTTAGGGAGCTTGACCTTGCCTCTTCTGCCAATTCACGTGTTAGATGTCTGAGCTATGTTTTCCAGGCTCACTGTGAAAGATGGAAGTAGCTTCACCCTAAGTTACTTTGAAGAATAATAGCACTTCTCATGTGCTTCAGGAAAGACATCTTCATCTTTCCTAATCGGATAATATAGCTTAACACAGTCTAGTTCAGAGCTGATTTCAAAGACGCACACTGTCCACAAACATGACTGTATGCTATCCAGCAGTGCATGTTGATGTTTGTTAATGTAAGTGAAAGCTTAAAATCACCATGTACAGAACCAGCAAAGTAGCTTTAAAAATGCATTTGCTAGCTCAAGTGATGTGTGAGACTGAGTGTGAAAATGTTTCTCTTGCATATTCCCTGTGCTATTCTTCTTAGACACTAGATCTTCCTACTGTCATCAGCTTTGTCTTCCACCAGCTCATTCTGAGATGGCTGTGTGGGCACCATGAATATGTCTATTCAGTGGCACTAAAAAAGTACAAATACTTCTTCCATGACTGTTGTTGTCACTGCCTCTCTTCTCATAGCTGTCTACTCGCATTTAATGCAGTTTTATTCCCAAATATATTTGTGCCTTTTGCTGGTGCAATATGATTGTTGAATCAAGAAACTGCACACAACGTGATTGTGTGAGAACTTTCATAAATTTGATAGATCTGAATTGTTCACTCAGATATTTAATGCACTAAAAATAGTGTTATTTATGCTAGTAATGTACATTGCTATTAACCCATTCTCATGGGTCATGTTGTGATTTGATGTGCTGTGATTACAGAGCCTTTGTGGTTTGGGGAGGAGATACGAGATGACTGAAAATAATTGCCTACTCTTTCTTCAAACTCAGTCCGTTGGCTGGGTTTCTTGCCTTGGGGTTTCTGCATTGAGTTAAATATGAGTACTAAAAGCAGAAAAAATTCAGGAGTTCCAAAGTGTTCAGTATACTGAAATTCTTGATGTCTTTTTTTGGTTGTAAGAAATCTTATCTATTGGAGTATACATAGATATATTTACCATATTTTCCCTTGTATAGATGCCAAAGAGAATACTTTGGTCTGATTCTATAGGCATATTAGTGTGATTATGTTTACAGTTTATGAAATTATCCAGAAAATGTCTCTCTCAAAAATAACTCTGCAGCATAAAGAAAGAATTGTTCCAACAAAGCCAGTGGCCAAGGACTTTAATCAAACCTTGTCAAGGAAAAACCTATCGAGAAATACTTTCATGGACATGCAAAAATGCTCAATGGCCTCAAATCGACCAAGCAGAGAAATTACTGTAGCATTTTTAAGCATATGGCATTATGCAGTCTCCCCCCACTGCCCCACTCCCAAAATTTTTTAAAATTTGTCTTCTAATTCCAAAGTTTTTCATTGAAGGTAATTTTAAACTTTCAGTTGTTCTATGTATCTTACTACATGGTGGGATCATGCCTGGGAAAGCATATGATGGGAACATTTGGGTAAACAACATACTTTACTAAAACTGCAGGATTTTGGAATTCCAAGAAGGAAAAAGAAATTCCAAAACTACACTGCAAGATTACACTCAATCTGTTCTCCTCATCTCTGACTTCATGGGGAGCTGGGGAATTTTAAAGCTGAAAATGTTCTTCATGAACCCCTTTCGCAGGTAGAGGCCGGTGCTAGCAGGCCAGGAGATGAGTATTGCCACTAATGCAGTGGGGCGGCTGATGGCCTAATGGGCTGGTCACAGCTGTTCGGGGCTATAAGGCTGGAATTGCTGTAATAGGCGAGTCTGGAGAAAGTCCTTTCAGGATAATGTTAGTTGTCTCAGCTCTGATTGTATCACTGGAAACTTGCCAGCGTTGGTGGATGGCATAGGCCTTCCTGTAGCAAGGTGCCTTGGAAAAGATGTGAGAAGGTGCAGCGTAAGCAGCAGCATCGGCCCTGTTTCAGTTCCTAGTTTCAGTGAGACTTCAGTGATGGGCAGGAAGAACTTCTTCCTTATCAAAGCATGTCCGGTGCTACTTACATGTGAATGTTATAAGGCTGTATATTCTGTTGATTTAGGACGGAGGAGGAGAGGGAATGGAAAGAAGGAGCATTGTTTTCTTTGATTTTATTTTGATTTTAAGCTTTCCTAAATTCTACAGAAGGGTTTTTATCTTTTCGAGAACTTGTTATTTCAAAGACCCAAAATGTGAGTGTATGCTTGTTTCTGGGAGGTGTCTTGCAATGCTAGATACCTGGGTCTGTTCCGGAGGGCTTGAAATGACTGGGCATCATGGGAGGAAAAGGCCCAAATATTCTTCACAACCAAGGTGGTGGATGGTGTGTGTGTTTTGGGCTCTTGAAAATAAAAAAAAATTAATAATTCATATTACTGACTTTGTTTTTTGAATATAATCGTAATACATGAACATGGCCCAGCAGCACTCCGCATGATTTTGCTATTTCCATTCCATGAAATGTATAGAAATATAAGACAGTAATTTACATAATGTGATTTCTTTGCTAGCATTTAAATAATATAGCAGTGGGGATCAGAAATTCAAGTGTCTCTCTCAAAGCAAGGATTACAAGTAGTTTGTTTCAAAAACATTAGCCCCGTTAATAATTAAATAGTGCAGCATGCCATTGGCATGTTCAACAAGAATGCAAGGAGGAGCTGAAATTTTCTAGCTTGAAGAGTACCAAAGAAATGTTTTATCTCTGGAGGTAGCATCAGTAAAACCTCGATAAAAGCAGACCTGCCTCTTAAGAGTCATGGATATGTTCTACAGTTTAGCATTTAATAATAACTACTTTTTTTTTCTCATTTCAGCCATAATCAGCAGACCACATCATTTAGACATCCTGTGACAGGACAGGTTTCTCCAGAAAATATTGAATTTATTTTGCGAGACGAGTAAGTAGTTTTATAACCACATCAAGAGATTTAAAATAGTAGCATTTTAACATAGATTTATAGTTCGACAATTCTTCTGGTGCTATGGCAAAAATACTATACGAATGATTGATATATTCTCATTATGAAAGTGTATTTCTGATACTAGCAATGCTCCAGGTAAGATCTAGATTTGAAATTTTTGACGGATTAAAAGAGAGGAGGGGAAAAAAAAATAAAAAAGATTCTTTGATGCTTTAGCTTTAGATGAATGTGAATGTAGACAACAGAAAAGTCCTGGCCTTAAAGGAAGCTAAAAGGTTTATATTGAAACTGAATTATACAAAGTATTACCAGTTTCCATTGTAATCCCTTGAGCTTTTTATGCGTCAGATGTTCTATGTTAGATAGTTCTTGGCTGATATTTATTCAAAATTCTCATTCTTCGATTTAAATCCGTTCTAGAAAAATAAAATAAGAGATACTAGCTTCCAGTGTTTCATCTTGACTGATGAAAAAAGTTAAATGCATGTGTTCAGAGTGTGTGTAAGTAGGTAAGTATTTGCTCTTGGTTTGGATCACCTCATCTTCCACTGTAAGGATCTACTATCATCATCATCCACACCATCCACTAAATTGTTCCTGGTACTATATTGTAGTAGTCTGAATGTGGTGGTTTGTAAAGCTGCCCTTACTCTTTTGAACACTTTGTGTTTCATATTATTTGACATTTGATTATTATTCTTTTTAATTTAATTTAAAGTAGTATTGCTTTTAAAAAGTGATTATTAAGCTTGATGCAAATTTAAGAGTTGAGCCTGGGTTAACCTCTGTTTTGAGAACCAGTGTGAACTGGACGAGCAATGGGCCGATCCTGCAGGGTGTCAGACATCAAGGATTTGTTTGGAATCAGGGTTGAAGGTCATATGTCTGGATCTGGTAGCATAAATTGCATCTCATGACAAAATGGCTTTTGCAATTAGGAAGAGTCTCTTAAATTCTAGAGATAGTTTCTGGACTCCATAATCTCTGGAAACTTTTGCGTTGTGTGATCTTTTTGACCAAGAGCACATTTTTCTTACACCTCAAGAATCTCATCTATGGTAGCAGCACTCTTGAAGTGTATGTAAGATTCATAAACAGGAACTTGATCTTTAATATTGTAGTGACTTGATTTACTACTTGTAGGCTGACTTTAAGATTAGGGCCAAAGTCTGGAATTGTTACCTGATGATGACTGGGAACTGGTAGGGAGGCTTACGGCCAAGCTTGTTCAGGCTGCAGCAAGCATATCTTTTAAAAGATCACATTTAACATCAGAAAAGTAATTTATAGTAATCTGATGATAATCAATGTATAGATTGCTGGTCTTTTCTCATCTGAGAAGTTCTAGCAAATAAGATTTGAAAAGAAGTTTTGGAAAATGATGTCACTGAATCTTAGCTTAATTTTGAGTCAGGCATGAACCAGAAGCTGTTGTCTCACTTGGCAGAATGAGAATTGGATTCCTGCTTTAGCAGGCCAAGGCTGTATCTTCCCCAAGGCATTGGGCTCTTTCCCAAGGCATTTCTCCTTTTATACAGTATCACATTAATCCTGTGTTCTTGAGCCAAAATCAGTTTCCTTAAGTCTACTGTAATGGAAGGATAGAGAGTATTGCTCTTAACCTGCAATGTTAAATTATCTATCTTTTGATCCTTTTACAGTTTCTGTTTCTCATCAAAGTTTATTTTGATTTTTGTTTTGAGAAAAAAACAATTAATAAATCCTTATTTTCCAATTGATTCATAGTTTCCAAGACCACTGTCGAAATCCTCACTTTTCATTTGAATTTCTAAGATTAGAAGCTGTGATCTCTTACTGTGTCAGTCTACTCTTTTGAGTAGCCGTGTTTTGGGAGCTGTGTGGCTGCTAAGGAGATGTTACATCTAAAACTTGCATAACCACCTCAACAAATATGCATTTCTATGGAAAATCTTGTGTTACAGAATTGTTCGTAGTAGATTATTTGTAATGTTCAGATTCCTTTTCTGGTATCTTTCTTGAAGTGGCAATCCTTAACTGTGTGGGTAGGAAGGAAAAGATGCTTAAATAGCCTTGATAGCAACACTTCTAATTGGAACTGTTGCTTAATGGTGGTAGCTGTGTATATAGAAGCTTTAAAATATATTAGCAGTGGTATTGTCTTCACAAGTGAGATGATAGTACTTGATTTTTTAAGCATAAATATAAATATCTGAATATGTATATGGTTTAATAAACATTGTCTTTTTGGTTTTGTCCATTTTTATGCAACTGACACATCTGTGCATCATCTTTAGGGAGAGCGAGAGAGAGACCATCTTATTTCATCTATTGCAGTTGGTTACTATAGCAGCAAAATATCAGTAGTGGAGAGAAAGGAGAAAACCCACGGTAATTCAAAATAAACACCTGACATATTTATATGTATAGAAATATTAGGACAGTTAATTTTAAAGCTAACTGGGTGAGATAATTTGTTAATATTGAAACTAGATTAACATCTCACTATTTTGTTCCAGCAAAATAACCTTTCTGTAAAATGTTTTCGTACAAATATGGATCAAGTGGGCTACTTTTTATGGGCTTTTAGAGAAAGGAATTGATTCTGTTGTGAGTACTGCACTTTCATAATGGGGCTATGATTGGGCTCCGGTGTAAACTTATTCTTTTGTTTAGTTTTTATTTTTAATAAAACATTTATTGACCATATGCTTTCAGCTGATGAAATGTGTGGGTTTTTTTTTTTACATATTATTGCAGTTTAGGTATGGTGGGAAGCTGTTTGATAAGTGTTATACAGAGCACTGGTTTTAAGTATTTCAGAAAGACTTGTGAAGGCCTGGAGCCTTGCATATGCACACGGCAGTTACGTGCAGGTGTGCATGCAGCTGTGGAAGGCAGCAAGAAAACAACTGAGAAAAATGGAAAAGAAAGGCAATGCTGTGAAGACAAGTATATTGCACTATTACCAAACTACTTGGAAATCGATGATTCCTAGCTAATGTTTTTAGATGCACAGGATTAATGCTTTATCCACTTACTTGTGAAGATGAGTCTGTAAATACTGTTAGGAATGTGTTAACTCAATACACAAATGCTGCGAAGTTTCAAGTAATCTTCTACGTATTTTTCTTTTTGAAATAGATTAAGAATATCAGCTGTTGAGAAATTTGGATATTTGAAGTTGCTCATATTGTAGTTTGATGCAAGTTTGTTACGATTTCTTTTTTCCTTGAAATACTTTACATCAGTACCTAAATTTGTCCTAATTTTGTTTGGGATTTTTTCTACATTTCAGGTTCAAAAGTTTGAATCATCAGCTTTTGCCACTAAACACAGTATTTTAGGAGGATAATATTTTTTTTGTAGTTGTTTTAGTCACCTTGTTTGTTTTACTGGCTGGCAAAGTTCTTCCATGGCAGCATCCTAATACTTGAAGAAAAATTGTTTTTCTTGGGGATTTCTTTTTCTTTTTCCAATTAGATCTAATCATTAATCTTCATACTTCTGGCAAATGAAAGCTTAATTTCTTGACAGTGATTGGTTTCAGGAGGAAGTGGAAAAGATATTGATAAATGGCAAAACAACTAGTTACAAATTTGCAATTACAGTTACAAAGGTAGAGAATCAAGTCAAAAGCAAGTAATAAGTCCGGCGAGTCAACAGAAGTGGCTTGGGTAGCATTATATAC
>JAVCKT010099141.1:0-10173 GCA_032273925.1 Rhynchotus rufescens | reverse complement strand
TAAACTAATTCATTCTATTCTAATGTGTAATATTGCTGCAATCCTAACAACATTGTTCTTATGGACTGTGCTGTCTTCATCTTACTTGCATATATTTAATTTCATGGTGTTCATTTTATAGCACAGAGGTCCATAGACTCAGGAACAAGCTCTGCACAAGTTTGTGTATAGCATTTTTGATAATTGAGTTATCAAAAGTTTATCAGTTTATATTTTATAATCAGTTTATGTTTATCAATTTAGCTGCCATGGTTCAGCTGCTTACAGCTTAGCAAATACATGGAATTCTAGCTGAAAATCCTCAGCTAAAAACACTGGTAAGCTCCTAGACTCTTATACTCCAGTAAATTAAATGAACAATGGCTTTTAAAGCAATGGAAAAGTTCAGGTAGTCCAGAAAAAGCGAGTCACACTTCTGTGCATCCACTCGTGTTGCTGGTGTTGAGTAACATTTAAGACTTTCAAAGTTCAGTAGCAGTTGCTCTTCACGTGTTGCCCATCATAATCCACTTTATGGACTTTCAGAATTAGCCTAACTACACCTATGAAATTGGATCACTCTTCCCTGGTGAATTTGAAGGAATAAGCCTTAGTTACTGATTTGCCCTTCCCTTTGTCAAGTGATTGAACATCTTCTTCCTATTAAGGGCAAGAAAATTTGTACCCAACCCACCTTGTAGAGCAAATGGTGGAGGAGAAAGGTAAGTATATTCTCAGACTCTTAATGCAGGTTTATTTATTTTAGAATTTAATGCAAGTTTATTTTAGAATACAAATCTCTTTCTTAGAATAATTTCATAGAAATAAAAAGAAAGTTGAGAAGTGTTAGAGGATAACAAGAGTAAGGTAAGTCTTACTAGCTGCTCTGTCTTAGGCAGCACAAGAGAAAAAAACATTCCTTTTCTCTTGTTACTTCGTCACTCTAAGGACTGTGTCTGCTAAAAGAAGCTCTCCTGTCTTTCTAGAGTCTTTGGAAAGATGCATTTTAAGGATAGAGGAGCAAATCTCATGGCAAACAGTTTAACTTCTTAGTTTGACAATATTGTTGAATACTAAGTGTTCGTCCCCACAGAATCCATTATGGTAGCAAGTTGATGCTTAGTTTTCTGTTAGGTCTAAGTTCGTGTTTGTTTAGGTAACAACTTTCACGGTATGTCACTTTGAAGTTTTACTTGACCCTCTCAGATAAATGGTTGGTTTGGTCCATTTTCATCATTAGAGCTTCTTCTACTGTGGATTTTGTTTTGCTGGATAAGCCTGCACTGCCTTAGGAGCTAATTCTAGACTAACATTTTATGGATTATTTTTAACTTCTTGAATATTAAAATAGCAAAAACTATAATAGTCACTTTTGTTTAATTTGCCCAAAAAAATAAAAAGTGCTTTATAACTTCGATCAGTCTATACAGACATATATGTTGACTCTTGAAAGTTATGATTTGGAGAAGTTAGTGAATTTTAATCAGTGCATTGTTGTATCATAGACATACTTTAGCAGGAAAAGGCTTCCAGATTATCCTTATTGAAAGAGATATTAAAAAAAAATAGTAATTTGCAGTGACATTAAGGTCCTGCTGTAGTTTAAGCTTCCTGTATTTTGTTCTAAAAGGTTGTTTAGCATACACTTTGTTTCTGGTTTTCTTTTGAAAAGGATGTGACAAAGACTTGAACTTGAAATGCAGTTCATGCACTTAAAGTCTTTGGAGTAAAGACTTCTTTGTTATTATTTTGGAAAAGTCTATGCATATTTGTTTTCCTGTCCAACAGTGTTGTCCGCCGGGAGTGGAGATTTGAGGTTGGGTAGCAAATTTTATCCATTTATTTTGTATCCTGAAAGCAAGGCTTCAGGGGAAACAGAAAGTAAGATTCTAGCAAAATGACAGAGATAAAAACATCTTTTATAAGGCTGAAATTGAATGACTGTGACCTCAGAAATGAGAAAAAGGGGAAATAATGAGTTCTGTATGACCAAACTTTATTGCATTCCCTGTAAATAGGCATATAGAGGCAGCTGCTAGAATATTTCAGCTTCAGGGCTGAATTTTTGCTGTGTAGGTCAGAACAGAGCAAGAAAATCTGTACTAAGGTCAGTGAAGGGTTGTAGTACACTCCAACTGTTGAATAGTGCCTTTCTGCCTAAAAATGCAGATATATTGTTCATTTCTTCTCATTCACCCACATAGTTCTTAGCTATCTGTAAAACTCATTTGCTCACTAAACAAAATGGCCTAATTCTTGGAAATATTTAATCATAACAAAAAGAAAGGGAAAAAAAAAAGGTTGGGGTTTTACTCTTTGCAAATAAAGATAGGCTTTATGGGAAGTTGTGTGCCAACAATAGCATACACTGAAATAGGTCTCAGCTGTTAACTTTAGGCTTGTTCTGTATTAAGCTTTCGTGTTCCTTTTAAAAATATATTTGTGTGGGGGAAAGTTACATTAGTAATTTGAAAGAGAGGTTTAGTTTACTCTCTGGAGGCTAATTGCTTGTCAGATCAGCTCACCGTTTTTTGAGGGTAGGCACACATCTTGGCTGATGTGTTGGCCCCTTTTTAAACCTCATGAGGACGTGAATGCTAATTGAAAACTGTCTCTAACCCATTCTTTGAGGACAATGAACAGGGAAAATTTAAATAGAGCCAATAAGGAATATATTATAATATTGCCCTACATTATAAAGGGGAATAATTAGTAAATAAAGGAGACTGGCTAGAGTAGACAGCAATGCCCCTGCAAAGTACATTGGACTAAGAGGTGGGGACCATTCAGGACTCTTTACCTTCCCAGTAGGAGGTAAGAAGAAGAAAGTAATAAGGTAGGAAAAAAAATGCACTTAATTTTTAATGTTTTAATGGTGAGTCTTATCTATTTTTTCCCTTACATAGTGGAAAAGGAGAAAGCATCGTTAAAATGTCTTACGTAACAGTTCCCAGCTTCTCACAGCTTGGAGATGTCATGTTTGCTCATACGTGATGTGAATCTTAGTCTCGAGTTTCTATTTAGCCGATGAGTGATCAAAGCTTTGCTACTGTGTTCTTATATATTGATTTAAGTCAGAGTGACTTCACTGTCTAGAATTCTAGGACAGAGCTGTGATTCTAGATTTATTCTGATGCCTTCCCCCGTTATCCCCTTCCCAGACTTCTCTTCCGAAGTACCAGACTCAGCACTTGCAAGATGAATGCAAAATTGGGAAAGAAGAATTACTTGGAATGCGAGCCAGATGATGAGGTTTAGTTTCAAAGTTTCTGGGCAGAGTGTCAAGATCATTAACGTTTCAGTGATTCCCACTGGTAATTTAACCCCTCTCTTTTTGTGGCCAAAAGACTTGTCAAATGATTTTTTAAGGATTCCATCTTGTTTTAAAACACCACAGTGAGCTGCTGGAAACACACCCAATGAAAAGTACTTTGGAATGTGCAGATGCAGACCCAGGTTGTACTACTGAAAGCAGCTCTCATGTCGTTTAGTGTTAGTGGAATGTGTATTGCTAAGGTGTCCTGGAGAACATGTAACAAAAGCTTAGGGGAGGAAAAACAAAAAACGTTGCCATTGATGGAAAACAGCAGTTATTATTTATGATACTGATCACGAAGAATGAGGAAGCCAAAGGTAAACACTGTTTGGAAGAAGGATTTCTTTTTACCTGCTTTATTATGAAGTTCTTAAGCAAACAAGCAAGCCTCATGTGTCAAGAGAGAAAATTCATCACATTGTCCTCTGCAGAAGCAAGCAAAGAAAGATGAAAACACAATTAAGAAGTTCTGCTTTGACAAAAAGCTGCATGTTTTCCAGTTTAGCCTCATTTTTTGTGAAATAAATAAGGTTTATACTTCATCATTAGGAAAGCCTAAGACAACACAAGTCGGACAAAGACGTACTTGTACAAATAAGGGTTTGCAAGGTTGCTTGCTAAGATAAATACATGCATATTACAAAATATTTCTTTGGGCAAGGCAGCCAGAGAGAAGAGTTTAATTGCAAGGTGGAGGCTGTGTTATAAGAAATATGCAGTAACACGCTTGCTGCCACTTGAAAGTAGCCTGGTGAGTGAGCTTGTAAATAAGATGTAGAGGAACAGCTGAGCAGATTAAGGATCTGTGCTGCTTAGGATTATGGTACAGGGAAAATACAAGTGAGCCTGCCTAGGAGCCCGAGTCTGGAAGCAGCGCTGCGAGAGCGTTCCCAGAGGAGCTGCACGGATCCCTTCGGAAAAAATCATGTTAGTGGCAGAGGAATTGTGCTCACTCAGAGGACACTATAACCAAGAAATCCCCTGTTATTGGCTTATGTTCTTTGTCTCAGCCTATCTGCAGAAAAGTTTATTTTGAGAGGGAAAAAAAAAAAAAAAGAAAACAGAAGTCTTGCAATAGCTTGCAATAAAACTTGAGTAGTTAAGCAGGCAGGAACTGCAATATTATGGTTGACTGTCTGGATTCAACTCTGCACCTTAAGCTGTATGCTGAAGCTTTTAATGGAAAGAAGATGATTTCTTTCTGTGTCATCGAGCTACTGGTATTAGCTGTAGATAGTATAGACATTAAAATTTTTTAATTGTTTGCTGTATCTTTTTAATGTGTAAGGATTTTCATAAATAGCATAATGTATTTTAGCAATACATACTGTAGGGATTGCTCTGAATGAAGGCAATCTGGCGGCTTTATGTGGCCAATCATTTCCAAATGCTCAGTGCTATTTTTCATGACTTGCTCATGTAATCCTTTGCGCTGTTACCTTACAGATTTCCTGTTTTGAGTTTATCTGTGCATTAATCTTTGCCTGTTCGCTTTCACCAAGAAAGGTTAATTTCATATAATAAAGAAAATCTGTTGTTTGTCAGGGATTACAGCGAGTCTTGCTAAGTTTTTGAGAAATATCATCTCATTACTATTTGGAACTAGATCTCCTTCCTTCCCTGTCCTCAGAAAAGCCCAACTTCAGACTTTCTATAAATATCAGCTGTGCCGATATGCAGGTACCACTGGCAGATAGTCAAGGTTAAGACTGATCATTCTTTTTACTTGTACAGTTCATGGCCTCTTTGTTGTGATTCAAAATTAGTGTCTCCATCTATTATATTCCACAATGCTGAATCTAAAGTCAAGTGAATAAAACAAGAAGGTGATCCTTGCTGATGGAAGGCATTTCACTCTCTGGTCTGGTCGTATTGGAGCTCGTAACCAAGGCAAATATCCTTTAATCCTCGGAGCTGTCTGTTTTTCTGCTTTTTATATTTTTTAGCACTTTCCAGCTGTGTTCTTTTTTGAGAGTGTCTTGTATATTGATTGCAGTGGACCAATTTAGCATTACTTGATAATGTTTTAATAAGTCTGTTTTCTTTTAGACCACTTACAGATGGGCAGACTGTCTCCAAAGCTTCACTGGTTCATTTTGAGAAGGCCCAAGATGAAGGCAAAGATCCAACTGGTAAGTGTACAAATGATCATTCAAACTGTTTTTAGAATTTGTTAATGTAATCTTTGTGTTTATTCTTGCAAATTCCAACTGATAGTTTTTAAGGATGGGAATAAGATGGGGCAGTCAAAAATTAAAATGTAATTGAAATTTGTTAGGGCAGCTGATATTTTTTCAGAACCATTTTGTAAGCTTGCCCAAATTTAGTAGTGTCTCCCAGCTTTTATATTTGAGATTTTTTTTTATATTTATATTTTATACTTGAATATTCCTGGGTAGAAGTGAAAAACAGCCTGATTGCATAAAAAACCTTACCAAGTGTGGTGGTATTTTTTACATCACAGCCTGTTGTTAGCTGTTGGCCCTCAAGGGTTCAGCATACAGTGTAATAACTGCAGGCTATAAATGAATATCTACACTTCGATCAGTTCTGTGTTACACTGTAGTATATTCATACAAGTGTAATTTTAAACCAGCAAGGCAATGGTAAATTAACCTAGCTGTGCTGCCATGCAGCTTAGAGCGGCGGTTACTGGCTCAATGTTCACCACCATTTCTTTGGAAGGTTTGTAGCCCTGAGGGAGCTCCCTGTTGCCTTGGTGAGACTGCTGCTAATGTCTTAAATTTGCTTGTTTAAACAAGGTCTGTTTGTAGTGTGAGACAATTGGAGAAGTGACTGCAAGCAGATCTTGTAGGACTGACATAGCTCTGTTGGAATGCCACATGCAGACTTCTTTATAAACACATGTATACATATACACACATACAGATATATATATAAGCAATTCTTTGATGCACACTAGGTTTCTTAACTTTTCAAGGAGTGAACTGCTGCGCATTTACTTTTTGGTAAAGCAGGAATGTAATCTGGATGGCTGATGGTGCTAGCTAACTCAATTTTCAAAATTTCAGGGCATTTTTTTTATTGAGCTATTTGAGACACACATTGTATATATAGATTATTTCTGAGGCTGTGATTCCTCAGAGTGCTTGCCTGTGTGCATGACAATGAGCCTGTGAGGACTCTGACCTATTTTTCTAAGAGAAGTTATCTGGGACACTGGTTACTGCATGGCACGGTTATCCACCTTGCTGCTCTCACGGAGCTGCTGCTGGCTGCAGTTCACAATAATGTGCAGGGCTGTAAACCACCGTGCTCGGGAAGGAATGCACGTGCCATGCAGCCACTCCTGCAGTGCTGGCCACAGCCTCTGCAAGGAAGGTGGGGTGGACAACTAAAGGTAGAAGACATTCCAGCGGTTCCCTCATAATTTTCCTGCAAGCACAAGTCAAACTTCATTTATTTTAATTAAGCAATTCCTTTATTTGAATTTAGGTACGTTTCCAAATTGATGAATCTGGATTTTACTATTTAAGTTACCTCAGTCTTTTATTTAACTCTTGGAATCTGTCTACTATTTATTACCCCTTGAAATGAGTAGCAATGTTAGACTTGGAAACACTCCTCATCTATAAAGATGCTGAGTGCAAAGTGAGGACTAATGTTGAAGACTCTCAGATATTTATAGAAATGGCCTAGTGATTAGATACGAAGTCTCTTGAGGGAGTGGAGTTCAATGTCTGCTTTGTATATCAAGAGAAAAGAAGGAGACTCTGATGTTTCTAGTTGCAGAGAACTATCTCATTTTATAATCGGTATATTTTGCAGCCTTAAAACTTCGTATTGTTTGGAATTCCTCCCCTCCCCATTATTTCTTGCAATTTGCAGAATCCCATTCCAGTGGAACCAGGCCAATTTTGGTTTTCCTAATGCATATATAAATCTAGAATAACCTTACTGTTGGCAGCAAGCATCATGTTGGCTTAAAGCCAGCGCAAGTTAAAAGAAAACTCGTGTATATTGGTTTTATACCAGTGAAACCATGAAATACTGTAGCTTGGAAAAGGCCTCTGGAGAGCAACTAGTCCTGCTTCCTGCAGGGCTGTCTTCAAAGTTGAGTTGGGTTGCCCGTGGCCTTGTTCAGTTGAGCTTTCAGAATCTCTAATCATGGAGGTTTTTTTCCATTTCTCCTCCCGTTCCCGGTACTTGACTGCTCTCACTGATTTCATGTCAAACAGAAGCTTCTTTAGTGCAGCCCAGGCTTGTTGCCCCTTGTCTTTTCACTGTGCACCTCAGAGGAGACTCCAGCCCTGTATCCTCCCTTCAGTCTGTGCAGACTGCAGTTAATTCCGCTCCAGCCTTTGTCTCCAGTTCTCCAGGACGAACAGACCCGACTCCTTCAAACTCTCCTCATGTGTCGTATGCTACAGTCCCCTCACCACCTGGATGGCCCTCATCTGGGCTTGCTTCAGTTTTAACAGGATCACTCTTGCATGAGGCCTTTGGAAACTGCTCACTGCTCTGGGTGCGGCCTCACGGGTGCTGAGTAGCAGGAATTAATCACTTCCCATGATCTATTGGCACAGACTCTGTGGCCTGGGATGCCTTTATGTCCACAGGGACCTACTGCTGTCTCACATTCAACTTTATACCAGGACCCCCAGGCCCTTTCTGCTGAGCCAGCTGCTATCCAGGTGCTCCATTGTGTGGCTTATCCTACCCCAGGTGCAGGATTTATCATTTCACCATTGCTCAACTCTGAGGTTTATGTCAGCCCAATCCTGCAGTTTGCTGAGGTGCAATCAGTGCTAGCCCTGCCCTTCAGTGTGTTGACCAGTTCCCCCAGTTTGGTGTCATCTTTGAAGCTGGTGAGAGTGCATTCCACTGGCCAAGGGGTTAAGGACATTGAACTTTGTTCCCAGGATGGACCCCCAAAGAATGTCACTGTAATTGGCAGCTATCTAGACTTAGAAATGTTCATCACTATTCTTTGAAACTAATTATTCAGCCAGATTTTCATCCATCTTCTTGTCGTTCACCCATCTGATTCTAACCTCCTTAGGTTGCCTTCAAGTGTGCTATGGGAGACCTCGTGAAAAACTGCTGTGTCTTCCCCTGCTGCTCCCACCTCAGCTACAGAGCCAGTCATCTCATCGTGGATGGCAATCAAGTTGGTCAGGCGTGATTTTACCTTGGTAAATCTGTGCTGGCTGGTCCTGGTTGCCTACTTATAGCTAGAAATGGTGAAAAACATGTTGCTTGAGAATTTGTTTGATAACCTTCCCATGGATTGAAGGGAGTCTGAGTGGCCTTTAATTCCTGGGTCCACTTTCTTCCCCATTTTGAGGATGACATCTGCCTTCATCTGGGCACTGGAGACTTGCCTGGATTGCCTTGGCTTTCCAAAGACGATGGAGAGCAGCCTTATGATGACCTTGGCCTGTTCTTTCAGGGTACACTCAAATGTATGCAGTTGTGCCCGTAGATTTGTTTGTCCTGTTTGCTAAAGTGATCTCTAATTCGGTTTCCCTCTAGCGTAGGTAGTACTTCTCTGGCTGCCTTGGTATTCGGTGGCAAGACCAGCTGTCAGGCTTATGGATACTGGGTTTTGACTTACCTACTTCTGTGCTGGCATGTCTGGGCAACGCTCCTGCAGCAGCGTTTCCTCCTGCAGCGCTTGTTCCTGATTACACCCTCCACACACTTCCATTTTTGAGCAACGTAATCAATTTCCCCAGTGTCACTGTTGCTTTGAAGCGTGTTTTAAACTTAATAGTGTGTTCTGCTGCTCCACTCCCTCCCTGCCAGCCTGGAGAGGAACTGCTGGTTCTTGTATCTGTGCAACAGTGTATTTTATTGCCATTTATGTAGGTTCCTTTCTGTTCTACTGGAAAAAATACAACAAGCTTCCATATACTCATTTTTTTCTGTTGTTTTTGGCTATCTATTCATGAAATCTTTTCTGTTTGAGAGCTTAAAAGTTAAAGGCAACTTTCATGTAGAAAACTGCTATTATAGCAAAATGCTCCCCTGAACTGAGGCAGGGGAAGCAACAAGGAAAGCTGCTTCCTTCTTTTTCCCTTGAGGAGAAAAAAAAAAGGAAAAAAGTGAGTGCAGAGGAGGAATGTTGTGTGTGTTGTAGGAGGAATGCTGTATGTGTAGTGTCAGCAGAAGGAGATGTCATCATAGCTGTGGAATCCCAGATGACGACTGTCCGTAAGAAGCACCTCCAGCAAAAAACTGGGTACCTTCCTTGTCATTAGATGAAATCAGTACTTTGTAGGAAGTGACATATAATCAAGTTACTGTTTTGTGAGTTACAACTCAGTTGGTTTCAGGCAGAAGTTAAATTACTGTTTTAGTTGCTGCTTTTCAGGAGGCATCTGCAGAGTCGCCGAGCAGGGCCATCTGTAGCCTCCCTGTTTGTTTACTGTCTGCAAGGTGACCTTGATGCTTTTGCATTTTGTATGGCTTCCTCCATGAACATCACAATTCATTTCCATTCCCAAATCCATTCTGGCAGTCACTGGAACTTGCAAGGGAAGTAGTGAACATGAGAGAAGGTTTCATTCATGGATAAGTCTTCCTGGATAAATGTTCTTTGTTTTGTTGTTTGTTTTTTAACTGGTATGTCATCTCCCTTATATATCCCAATGGTCCAGCAGTTTCAGCCAAAACCGATTATTCAAGTGAAAGAATATGAAGATTTGATATTTGTTTCTTTGTTTAAAACAGTTTTTTTAGTATCCAGGCTGAGAGAAAAGTCCTGTATCGTGTCACAACTGCTCAGTTATGCCCTGTGGAATAACAAAAAATGATCAGATGGGCTAGAGCAATTCCTCAGCAAAACTGCAGCATGGTTTTCCCCTTGCGCACTGTATGTTTGAGACTTCTCTGACCTGCCTCTTCTTTCAGCA
>JAVCKT010099138.1:0-10175 GCA_032273925.1 Rhynchotus rufescens | reverse complement strand
CAACTGATTTAAAAAAAAAAAAAAAAGAGATATTTCAGTTCATACCTCAGCTTCCATCTATGCTGTATGTTGTGCCGTGTATGTATCCTGGTGGAAATCCACACTGAAATACTAATCTCTCTGTAAACTTTGCACCTTAGACACTTGAAAGGGGCAGGTAATTTAGACCTGGTCACATTTGGGACAGATGCTCTGGGGACATCAACATCCGACCTCGTCACCACTGCCTAGAAGACCTCAATAAGCTCAGCTAGACACAACCACCTGAGCAGGTTTGGGGACATATTGAAGCCTGTGGTGAACCAGGCTCCAGGAGCACCTACTTTTTCCATCAACTATAAAGGGAATCCCAGGCAAGTAGGTCAAGCACCCTGCCCTGGGAGTGAGGAGCGCCGGCTTCGCAGTGTGTGTGTGTGTGTGCACGACCAGTGCAGCCAAGAGCTCTGCTCCTAAACCAGGACCTCACCATGGGCCCAGCCGGACAAGCAAAACAGAAGGTTGTTTCCTCCCTGCCTCTGTGCCTAGACATTTTCTAAGGAAAGTTTTGACTCTTATTAACCAAAACATGCTCCAGTGCATTACTGTCTTCTAATTTGTTCCTTCATGTTCAGAAAATTGACTTTTTGAAAATAGGAACTTCTGGACATGGTTCATTATTTCAGAGACATGAAAATGAGCAAGCCCAACCTCAGAGGTTCATAAAATAGGGCATTGCTCAAACTAATTGCTCATGTAGAAGCATTAAAAGGACTCTTTGTTATAAGCTGGAAAGTATCATGAGTGGTTTTAAAGATAAAGTTTTACTTTAACATATGTGACTTTTCCCTCCATGCATTTTAACCTCTCCATACATGCATACAAACAATTCCAGGCCAAAAACTCACTGACACACTTTAAAAAGCTTACAAAGTAGGTGAGCATGGCATTTGTATGTATATAAACACATATTAGTAAACAATTCCCTGCTTTCTCCCCATGGCAAACCCATTTCCCCATGTACAGGAACCCCTTTATTACTGCAGCACAAGCTAAAGTGGTGTCACTGCCCCGTCAGCTTCTGTGGCAAAGCTCATTCAACACAGGCAATGCTGAGCACACTTGCAGCTTCATTGCAAATGTTTCCCGATGTTCAGCTTGACTGAAAAGCATCAAGTGCAGCACAATTTTATTTCCCTTTTTAGCCTATTTACCAACATAACAAGACTCAATATACTGACCTTTACACACCTGTACACACTAGATTATTCGCTTTCATACTGTAAAAAGCCTTTTTTCCCCATTTTCCTGCTAGTCAATTCTACAAAGCAATGGAAGCAGGTGAAGGTAATACAGATAATGAAAACACTGCAGCACTGCAATGCTCCCCAGGCTGTGTATTACAGTACCAGCACGTGCCACTCCTCCCCACTCCCTCCCATCTGCCAAGGGGGCTTAACACAGTGCTGGGAATAAGGAAAACGGTGGGAAAACACCACTTCATCCGAGCTTGCACGTTTATTTCCATAAAACTCCCCTGAAGATCAACGCGTATTGCATATACCTTTAAATATGTGCCTATAAGGTAAGCTTTATTTGTAGCTTTCATTGTTTCATTTCCACATAGCTTTTTCATGTAGCTTTCATTGTTTCATTTCCACATAGCTCTCTCTCAAAACTTGGAATATTGGACAAACAAAAGGAAATTTCAAAGGTAGAGCAAGTTCTGTGCATGAGGGAGCGTTCCTGACTCCTCAGAGGTGCTGACACGGGGGCCGATTCCAGCCAACAGCCCCCAGCCCTTCCCTTGCTGACACCTCTGGGCAGGCACATCCCTCCCTCCACCAAAACCACAACCAGCAAGAGCCGCAGAGGAGGCAAGTCTGGAGGAAGCTGACGACACTAAACCCATACTAATCATAAGGCTGGTTCAATATGAGGCCAGGCTTCATTCTCTCCCTCTCAACTCCCTGCTTTCCGACCGACATTTCAGTCCCCTCAATCCCTTCACTTCCACCTCCTTCAACCTCCACTCCCTGCACAGGCTGCTTTTCCTCAGCTCCCTGGATGACGGTTTCTTGGAAAGGAAACAAAGACAACAGGACAGACATAACAACAAAATCCCAAAACACAAAACAGTTCTTTACAATTTGCAAACACGCTAATCAACTTAAGGAATGCAAGCTATCATTTATACATCTTTTTATAATAAATTATAGCACTAAGTTAATGAATACAGCTCAATTTTATTCGGTATCTGCAGCACTTCCAGCAGGGTAACTGTATGTTGCAAGAAATATATATTTCTCATTATCTACGTAAGTATTTAAATTAAACTTAAATTCTACCTGCCCATCAAGAAGAATCACAGCTCTGTATTGCAAGCACAGCACAATTTTTTGGTATTAATGCAACATACCACACGCCAGAACCTTTGTCAGACTAAATTTCTCAACAAATTTAAATAGGAATCAAAAAGAAACCTAGCCCAAACCAGGGACCATTCCTACAATCTGTGAACGCGTACATCTTCAAACTAGGTATGACATGAACTATAACATTGAATGCTGTGACAGTAACAGACTAACATAAAAGGATGCTCAAAAAAACTACTTGAATTCCTCAAAAGGCCTCAGGAGGTACATACCCAGCTGATGTATGCAACCAAACAGGCAACTATGAGCTTTATTTAAGGGTCCTTCAGCTTTGATATGAGGTAGCATTGCAACTATAGCGTTCTAGGTCGTGGACACTCTTCTCAAACCACATCGAGGACTTCATTCAACTCAGTGCAGTTCCTGCCTGTTACAGAAGTGGGCTTCTTTATTCCTTTATTTTGCCCTTCGTAGTTTAAAAGCATCACAATTATGGTGCTCACAACAGCACTCTGGGTGTGAGCCTCCCATACAAGTTCAGTTCAACCACTTGGATTGAGAACTTTCCTTCCTTTCATGAGAAAGGATCTTATCTGATCAGATCAGATTTTGTCCATCACTCCTCGTTTCCCTCTCCTGTTCGGACATCATTCCGCATAAAAGAACCCCATAGAAAAAACGAGGCACAAACTTTCAGAAACCTGCAGTAAGGAAACTTGTTGTTCAGCTAGAAGCATCCCCATAAGGAACTAGATTGATATTTCTTTCTCAGTACTCAGTAATTTTCCTATGTCTTGCTACGTAGGCAACCTTAAATTTTACAATCAATGGATAGTTTTAGGGGTAGATTTAAGACTTCACTGGAAGCCATTTTATAATATTTATTACTAAAAACAAAACACACATACGTATCAACCACACAGCAGCAGACCTAGCACAGCACTGTGTATTCTTTCTGGGTTGGGGGTAGATGGGAAAGCCTTTATGCAACAAAAGCAAGAGCACAAATGAAGTTAAACCTTACTATTTTTAACACTTAGTGTGAAATTTCAACTTCTCTTGGAACCCCAAATATAAACCTAGGTGAATCTATAACATAATTTTACCCTGAACAACTGAGCTACAGATGTTTTCTTTTCATATCTATTTTTTCCCTGTCTTATGTTGCTGTTTTCCTCCATTTACATACCGTGTAATAATCTGGAAAGTTCTTCTCATTTATTTCTTTTTATCCAAGAACCTTACAGACTAGACAACTTGTGACCAGTGTGCCTGTTCACAACTGCTATTACTAAATTATTTTGGATCTCTCACCAGTGTGTTCTTATGCGTTAGGATTGAATATTAGCCCTGAAAGTTGGATGTTTTGGTTGCACTAGTCAAAAAATACTCATTTTTTTGTAGCTTTGTTATTGTAACTACCATAAACGCTCCCAGAGAAGCCACTTCAGGCTGGACTCTGCCAAATCTCCTGAAGCCCTGTCCTGTTCCTAGGCAGTTTAGGCGGAGCAAGATACCCACTGAAGATACACTAAAAGGTAGAGAAGTAGCCCACGTGCCTACAACTTCAGAGGAAAAAAGCCTTTAATTGAAGTTCCCGAATGTGGCACCTGACAGCAGGAAAAGCGCTGAAAGCACCGGTTTCTATCAACTTTCTACCAACTCAAGAGCACAGCTAAGCAGCAACTCCTCCAAGGGCAGTAATGGCCAGGAGGCCAAGATCAGCCTGCAGAGGCTGCTGGGCTATGGGTGAGTTTTTTAAGGTTTAGATAGAGGAGAAAAGAAGGTTTTAGGGTAAAATCAGCCTAGGCCCAAGCCATGTTTACTACGACTCCAATGTCTGGTGTGCAGCACACAGAGGTGCCTGGGGTTTGACTAACGATGCTGTTAGGAGCCCACAACAGAGTGGGCTCAGCTGTGACCTTCTCCGTCCACCCTTTCATCCTTCTGCACCTGCTTTTATACCCTGTTCAGAGGGGTTCAAGAATTTGGGAGGTGAGTGAGGGGGGAAAACACACACAAATTCTTCAACTTTATTGGCGTAAGTGTGGTATGGTTCCTTGCAAACGGTGTAATAGAAAGCTATAGATGATTTATATCTTAATTAGCATTGCAGCATTGTTTCAGATGACAAATTTAAACTCCAAGTGATGACAGTAAAGAAAAGCCTAAAGGGGAAGCAAGATAGCTCTTTTGGCAATTCTCTAGGTCCCCAATCTACGAATTCAACAACACTTTCCTACATTCACATCCCTGTTAAGCAAGGGACCACGCTCTAAACAGTTCAAGCTCCTTAAGGTCTTTCCAGCTGTCTCTGTAAATAAAAGATTCAACAAATGTAAACAAATACAACAAAAATAAAAGTTGCTGATCATGCAGCAATGAAAATTCTCATCTGCAGAGAGAGATGGCATTCCACCTACGGGTTGGGAAAGCAGCGTGTTCCCACACTTGTCCTCTCCACATTTAGTTTCAAGGTTTCTGTACTATTACATCCTAATATATATAAAAACATGTAGCAATAACATTGAGAACCCCTTAATCTGACCTTCTTCCCAGAACGACAGGAAAATACTCTAAAATATTCTTACCCTGCTTTCTCTCTCCAGGGCACTAACACTTCCAGCCATGGTCTAACTGTTTCAAAGAAACAGAAACGTGGCTAAAGGTCCTGTATCCTCATACAGCTCTAGTACATAATTCAGAGATATTCTGGTTTTATTGTGTTCCCTCTCCCAGCTGACAGGCCCTTATACTCCAAACCGAACTGCTGGGCTTCCTGATTCACTCAGCAGATGAAGTCCTCACCCAGGCACCCCAGTCCGACCATGGCAGAGGGTACATGGGTGATGTGGTGATGTGGGCAGTCCTCCCCTGATTGCAGCTTGCACAAGCGTGCCTTAAAATCGGCAGGCTTTAAATGTTGAGCGTGCAGTCAAGTGCTGTGTCACCACTCTGATTTTATTGGTGTTAGGACAGAATTGTACCGGCAGTTGCACGGTAACACTCAGCAGACTGCAGTGGAAGAACAGGGGGCACAAAGATCCCATGGACAGCCACATGGGCTGGTGGGAACAGAGCTCCTAAGGGCTCTACCCACTCTGTACATAAGGGAGTGGGACAGACCTGTGCTATATGCCAACTACACAGTCCTAGGCTGGAGATATTCAACAAACAAACGTTCTGAATTCCAGTAAGATCCAAGTAACAAGTACAGCAGGGGTCTTAAATGTCCCTAAGAGCCTAATTAAGAGCCTAACTTGTGCAGAAATAGATTTTGCATGAAGTCTCTAATAGTCAGGTGAGTTCTTCTACAAACCTCCCTGAAACTTAGTCCTGATGTGCTTCCACCTCACAATACGCCAAGAACCACAAACAAATCCTGAATGTATAAGCCCCATGGCCACATGTAGTACCGCATCTTTACAGGTACACCAAATATAACTTTCAATATTATTATCCAAGGCAGCCATCATTAGAATCCCCCTATGTGCAGACAGTCCACAACTGAGACCCATTCAGGAGTTATCATTAAGCTTATTATTCTAATGATAAATATCTTGCTGCTTTGGGGTGGCAGAACAGCGTAGCCCTCCTTCAGCCCCTGCTTGCCGAGAAGCAGTGGGCAGGCTATGGGCGCGACTAAGGACAGAGTAGAAGGCAGGAGATGTTCAAGGGTTTGCCAAGGTAGCCTCTTATTACAGTAAACTCTTAAAGCAATTGTTATTTGTCAAAACAAAAATGGAAGATATAAAAAGAAATAAATATAGAAGCATGTTACCCTGTTTCTCTTCACACTTTGCACAGAAAACCCTCATCTAGAAAAACAGGGCTAGGATCACTGCCCAAAATATTTTAAATTGATCCTTAAAAATATGATTTTCCAGATTCCTAAGTGGATGTCTGAATTAAAAAATTAATATACTTGAGTTTTTTTTTAAAAAAAAAAAAAAAAACAAAAGACATCATGATTTCCAGGGCCCTTTCTATCTCTGAGATCTGCAAGAAGCAGCAGTATTATACAAACTTTAAGAGAACCTTAGTCTTACAGTTATTGTATGCGTTCAATCATTTTCTAAGCTCCATAAGACTAAACACTAAAAAGACTAATTTATTTAATTTCAAATGTGCCCTCTCAGTTCCACAGATCAAAAAGAGCCTATGTTTAAAAGGAACCTCCCTGACCTTCCCCCACACAAAGATGAAAAGTTTGTTTCCCCTGGCTAAGTCACTCCACGCACTTAAAATTCATAGATTTCTTTCTCTTTAATGATAGATGAGAGATAAAGGGCAAATCTAAAACAAGAACTGCCTCTGCTGCAATTTCAAGTGAAACTACTGGCCTCTTTAGACATTTTTCCTATGGCCTCGCTTAGGAAGTGTGGAGGACATCTCAAGATGAAACCATTTTGTCTTCTGCAGCAACGAACACAGGATTAAACAAACACCAACTTCCACGTTATCAAGGGAAGGGCAAACAATTTCCAGAAGTGCTGGAGCAGAGAACCCCTTATCACTTTCTTGTCTTTTTATCTCTGCACCTCTTATCTCATTTCTCCCTCTCTACTGACCTCTTTAAAAGGAAACAAAGAAAGCAAGAGGAAAGTCTCTTTTTTTCCTTCTTTTTTCTCTTTCCCTTCCCTTCCCCTTTGGAGCAGAATCCAAGCAATTCTACACCCCCTCCTATTCTGCACCCTCTGTTTTTGGTTGCCGGAGGCTTCTCGAGCAGAGCGGCCTGCCCAGGCCTGCTGCTGCAACCAGCTGCCCCAGGATCTAAGGGGGTTCCTGGCAGCGCTGCTGCGGCGCCCTGGGGCTCAGCACCACTGAGGAAAGCACAACACCGAGATAAAGAGATTCCCGAGTTTGCTTCCTTATTGCTCAGTGTAGGAAGTCTCAGAGGGCAGCACAAACTGGGTACTTAAGTTTTCAGACAAGGAGCATTCCCACATGGCCTTGACAGGAAGGGCTGCGACCATCGCGCTGGACCTTGTGCTATGCACAAGGTTTTTTTTATTGCAAAGAATAAGTGAATCTGTTTTTATTGCTACTAAAATTATTAATATCTGCTTCCGAACTCCCTCTTCCCACCCTAAACTGACTTGCAATTTAGGTGTTATCCATTTTATTCACACCATCAGCCTCATGCACCATCTCTGTCTCATCTGAGATCTTCAGGAAGACTTTGCAAACAAGAACTCTCCTACTTGCCTGCTCCATACATGTGTGTTTTGGAAGCTGCAACCATCTTGTTTTTATTTTAATCTATTTTTTTTTCATTTTTTCACTTTCATTTCTTGTATTACATTTCTTTTTCCCCTCCCTTTTGGGGCTCTTCCTTATTACCACCTCACATAGACTTGTATCTCCAGTTCCAACAGGGAGGTGCTGCTGAGCTTGGAGGTGACCTATTAAGGTCCATGAAGACTGAAGAGGCCACCAAGGAGGAGGAGAAGGAAAACCTCCGCAGAGCAGGGCGCTTGGGCACCACAGCCCCGGCCTCCATCCCCGCCTCACTCTGCGATTCCTTTTCTTGCCCCAAACCTCAGCCCCCACACAGAGTGCCCAGGTCCATGTGGTTTGAAAAGTGGTTGTTGTTCACTCAGTTAACTCAGGCCAACAAAGCAAGCAAGTGAGAAAAGATGGGAAAAGATTAAGCATATTTTACAGTTTTAAATGATAGCTAAATGAATAAATGTATAATATGTTTAAATAAAATTATTATTAGGTCAATTTTTTGGAATAAATGTATGTT
The DNA here is from genome assembly GCA_032273925.1 of Rhynchotus rufescens. Lineage (NCBI taxonomy): Eukaryota > Metazoa > Chordata > Aves > Tinamiformes > Tinamidae > Rhynchotus > Rhynchotus rufescens. The sequence continues at coordinate 2,072 of JAVCKT010099138.1, read as the reverse complement.
TTCAATCTGAAGAATTTCAAGTTTCAGGTACTATACTCTGTCATCCTCAAAGATGTTCAAACAGTATCAGTTAAAAATAAATACATACATACACACACATATATATCATGGTAAAAATAATGCAAGTTTAAACTAATTTTGAATTGCAAAAGCCACTGAGTTCCATGAACATATTATGTATTTTTTGTAAGTATTTTCATTTCAACTTTAGAAATTTTCATTTCTATTTTATTATTTGATGATGCATTTGGGGAAATGATAAAGAAATTTAAAAACTGACAGTGAAATTGCCAGGAACAAAACAAAATGTATTTTTTCTCTGGAAGAACATAAAAATACCCATGTATCCTTTAAGGCTGTTTACATCCTCACTGTAGTGATAACAATGTCTTCAAAAGAGAACTTACCATTTAATTTATTCCCTGAAAAAAAACAATAAATGCTGATACCTCAGTTTTCATGTATTTCTTCTGCATTGAGGACAGTCTTTGCTTTTTGAGTGTATATATACATACTATATATATATACACACACACACACACACAATATATATATATATATGTAGCAGTACTCTAAAGCATGTAATTTAAGCTCCCAACAGTTCTTAAAGAACAATAAATTAACGAATACCATGTTTTATCAGTAATCCCTATAGCCAAAACAATGCCTGTGTAAAATTCTTATTGCCGAAACATAGTGACGTGCCTGTTTAGGCAGCATTTAATCCTGCCCTGAGATGCAAAACAAAAAACGTGGATCTCCAACTTCCACTAAATTTCAATGGGAAATTTGCTATAGGATTTATCTGCAATTTCTTCAACTCTTAAATAACTGAAAAATACATTCTTAATTTAGCATAAATTAATTCCATACTTGGAATCTCGGGAACTTTCATCCATCACTTTCTAAAATTAGTATTCATTCATGGGGAGATGCAGGGGAGAGGGATTGTTTCTGCTTATGGTCATACTTTATAAAAAAAAGCTACACAAAATTCAGGATTGGATTTAAATATTTTAATGAATAACAGACCTCTCTGATGTAAGAAAAATATTAATACATCCATCCCACATAAGACAGTACAGTACAGCTAATACCAATTTTTTGCTTAACTAGTCGGTATCTGGTGGTTAGAAACATCATTAAAATGAACATCCACCTCCAACACAATCCTACATCTAATAATCCAGCTGACCAACTTCCCCATCTGAAATTTTACGCTTAATAACTTGGATTTTATTTTCTTCCTGAGAAGTGAGGCCAACTCCTGATGCAAGAGCTCACATGCGGCGTTTGCTGACCACAAGTCAGTGTTTCTCCATAACCCCCTTCCTCCAGTCCCCTTCTATTCCAAATGCCTTCCTTCTCCTTACCAAGGCCGACTTTTCCCTTTTCACCTGCAAAATTTGAGAACTGGTTTAAAAAATCCCTTCTCAGCAGGGGAGATTTTTATATAAGGTTAAATCACCTTGAACTCACGGGCACACTGAGCTCCTTTAATCTCTTTTAAAACACAAGTTTTCCTCTCGTTAAAAGCGTTCTTATCACTATTCTCTAGGGCCTTCTGACCCATGTTCATCAATCAGGTGGCCACAACTGTCATAATTAGGGGCTTTATTACCTCTTAAATAAAATTGTAACTGAAAGCAGTAGAATTTGTTTTGCTTCTGTCAACTCTCTCAAGTTTGCCTCACTCAGTAGCTAAGCAAGTAGAATGACAGACACAAAACGTGCTTCCTCTATAACCTGTGCTTGGAAGCTACATGGCTGCTGATCTCATGCTCTGGGTGTCCCTGCTTGAGCAGGAGGTTTGGACTACATGATCTCTAGAGGTCCCTTCCAACCTCAACCATTCTGTGATTCTGTGATCTCCGAAGTGCCAATTTGCACTAGCACTTACCTGCCTTCCAGGAGCTGAGCAATAGCACAGAACTCGATTTTGAGCAGCAACTGAGAGCTCACAGTCAACAGAGTGATATCTATCTCGATTCCACGTCAGCCTCTCACAGAAGCCTCTACCCAGCTCTGCCCCACACACACCTGCAAGGACAAGCAGCGCGCACAGCAAACCC
>JAVCKT010099137.1:0-10175 GCA_032273925.1 Rhynchotus rufescens | reverse complement strand
AGTTCTCATGCTTATGCCTTCCAATGCCGAATGAAAATGAATTTCCTATCCTGTAAAAATCCTGAGAGACTTAAACACCCTGCAGCAGGTCCCTGCTTTCTGCTACATCCCTTGAGATTCCCCGTGTGCAGCCGGTTTCTCCGTGGTGAACAGAGGAGCCCTCGCCTGAAGTCTTGTTTCCCAAACTGCAAATTTTGTTTTGTTTTGTTTGTTTCCCCTGTGCAAATTTTGGGGACTTGCACAGGACTTGCCCCGTGCCAGGTCCCCACTCCTGCAGCAAGTCTCCTCGGAGCTCAGCCATGAGCTTGGTGACAAGCTTGAGTTTGTAGGGCTCTGAAGGCCAATTTCTGCCATCGGATACAGATGCAGAACTGTTGCTAGTTAGTTTTCACCACCTGCCTCTTTCTTGTTATTTCTTCACTTGCACTGACTATCTATCACTCAACACTGGCTCCTTGCTCCGTGTAGGCAGTGGTATTTTCTTTAGCCTCCCCATGTTCGTTCCCATTGACATGGGGCATCTTTTCCATATGTCATCTTAAGCAGAAAACACTGGAGAATAATAAATGCTTCCCGTTTGGAAGTGTGCTTTCCGTGCCCTCGCCAACCTCTTGCTCTTAGGCCAGCAGCTCCTTTGCCTGCTTGGGGTTCGTGGAGCCGGTAGCCCCATGTGCCAGGAGGGATGCTGTCATGTGTGGGTTCAAATGCTTTGGCCATGAAATAGAAGAGAAGTCTTTTTTGAAAACATGAGGTCAGCTAAACCCGTGTCTAAGCCATTTAAGGCCTCTTGTCCTAAATTAGACCAGAAGCTGGCGGGTAATGGGAGCATTAGGATGGCTTAGGTAGGCACTTGCTAAGTGGAGGCAGGTTTTATACATCCCTTCCAGCTCCAAATCCATCTACACTGGGGTCTCACCACAGAACACAATGGTCCTATGCAAGAAGTAACCATGGAAAAATGGGCTTCCATCCTAGAAAGGTCCACCAGGCATCTCAGCAGGGAAGTTCCCTCTCCAAATGCTGCCTACAGGGCTAGCAGTGTCCTTCCTTCTCCATTCTTCTCCCTAGTTCCTGACAGCTGGAGAAACAAGAAAAAGAAAACATGGTTTCAGTGGAGCAAGTTCTGCTTACACCAGCTGAACGTATTCCTTTTAGTTCAGTAATTTATCTGCAGTAGCAGGGCTGCACCTGGTCAGGGAGCTGTTTTCCATGTTTTTCACATGGAGCTGAGCAGGCAAGTCTTGCCTGCCCAGTGTGATTGGGAATTGCCCATCCGAAAGAAATCTTGTGTGCTCAAGGATGATTCATCAGGGTGATTTTGAATAGTACACATTAAATGCTGCTATTTAATGCAAATAATGATTAGCTCCAATTATATTCTTAATTTCATTTTTTTTCAAAAAAAAAAAAAAAAGAAATAAAGGAGTTGGGAGATGCAGAAGGTTTTAAAAGACCCTCAGCCTTGTTACATCAGGGACTGTGCATTTATTTGCACATCTGTACAGCAGTTGCACGTGGAAGTTGTGCTGTGGGTTTTCACCATTATGGAAGGGATTAAAGACAGAGTTTAGTAGAACCTCCCCAGACTGGGAGTGCGTGTAGTTACTGTTTTGTTTACATGAGCACTGATTGAGGTTTAAATACAGCCACAGTTTTAGTGCTGTCAGTGTGGTATTCTCATGCACAATTTGCTTCTACACCAGTGAAACTAAATGTGCTTTAAAATGCATGAATCTGTTTACTTTTTATGACAGTAGCCTGTTAGCTGTGGTACTGGCTCTATAAATGCATTGCTTCCTTGTAATTAACTTTTATGATTTTAGTTGAAAAGAAATCAAAACTTGCATGTGCTGCAGCAAACCAAAAGTTGTTGCAAGACAGTAAGAAAAACAGAATTGTTTTATATAAGCTGAAAGACCTATGATGAACTGCTCCGGAAGTAAGTTTGCTGCTTTATAAAAGTGCCAAGCAGATCACAGAAATAATTAGTAAAAGGAGGATGGTCAGTGTCTTTCTTGGAGGTTCCTTTAGCCTCCTCATCTGATGAGGAGGACGGCATCGTCTCGGGGACCTGGAGGAACGTGATGGTGGTTATTGGAGGAGAGGCCCCGTTGAGGCGTACAGCATCTCTCCAACTTCTCCACAACGCCTCGCTCTCCAGGAGCATCTGCTCTGGGAGATGAATAACAAATTCCGTGGAATACTGGAGAGAAAAGCATAAAAACTTCTCATAGACTTTGCTTTAAGCTAGTTTAGGGGTGTGGGAAGTATATTCTCCATTTGGAAACATTGAGTGTGTGAGTGGGGTTGGAAACGTAGAGGTGACTGCGCCAGCCCAGCCTGAACTGGGCCAGGAGTGCATTTCACTAGCCCATCCCAAACACCTCATCTTAGGTATTTACTTTTATTTCTATTTTCTGTTGTCCAAAAAAGCTTTCACTTGCCCTCCTGGAAGCTCTGAAGCCAATTCTAGCCACACTCTTTGTGCACTGAACACAGAGCGTGCGTTAGCTCATGCTGAGCACTTGCCATCGCTTCACGCTCGCCCCAGCAGAACGAAACTGGGGTAAGGAACTGGTTAGCAGCATGTGTTTCTCAGCACTTGCCAAGGCGCAGTTCTAATTTCCAGGAACAGCTCTGCTTGCAGCCTGTAGTAAAGATTAGCATATGGCTCCTTTTCCTGGGCTGTCTGCAGCTGCAGAGGTGGGAGAACTTGAGGGGAAAGGGGAGAAGGACTCCAAAGATGATCAGCTGTATTTCTGTGATCCATATAAAAATGATACTCCACAGTATACTGGTGCACAGCCTCTTATATTTGTTGCTTATGGGGAAGAATTTTGTGAAAATGAGCACAGTTTCTTTTCCTTGTAAGCTGTTCCTGAGGTTTTCCATGTGAGTGATACCTGGGTATCATCTTCGCTTGCCTAATGGTCCCACCTGCGTGATGGCAACAGGCCAAGACCCTGGGGAACAGATTCCCGTCGCTTTTGGAGAGGATCCTGTAACCTGCCATGGGCCAACGCAGCTTTTGAGCTCGAAAGCAAGATAAAATCGCTGTCATTATGCAAACCAGCCCATACATAAACAAATGATGGAAAGGAATAAAGAGAAGAGGTGAAATTTCCAAAAAGCGCTGACACATAAGGCAAATAAACTAGCCTTGTATAGTACCTTCAGTTGTGAACATTTTCAGGATTAGGTCAGTTAACTGAAATCTTTGTCTTCTACTTCCTTTCACATCTGCCTGCTGAATTGATATCATTAAATTCCACTCAGCCAATTATCATGTGAGCATCTCTCCACAATTCCTGTAACGTATCCCTTGAGATTCGGGTTCTGCGGTTGCCTGATCCAGTCTTTGAAAGGAGCCCGCGAGGACCTGCCGACAGCAGCAGCCGGCGCTTCCGTCGTCGCGTTTTCTTGGCACCTGCTGGGAACGCAGCCTGGCTGTGATTCCCTGAGCTTGCACACGAATGAAGTGGAAATTGCATTGATGGAAGTGGGGCCACGTGCTGGTTTCTCTGCCTTGCACCAATTTACCTGCCACCCCATTGCTGTAATGCAGCCCTGCTCCCAACAGACAACTCAACAGTGGGTCGTCAGGGGCTTTCTTGCCAGAATTGGCATTAAAAACACTAATGAGGTGAGGGGAACTTGTGGCTGAGCATGGCTCAGAGGTGACACCGGGATTTCCAACATGTGCTGTGCCTACATTCTGGGTTCGTGCATTAGCTTTTGAGTATGTACTCATGTCCCTGGAAACCTTTGCTGATCTTCCAGGAGCTCTGCTAAGCGCAGTATCTGCAGTGGGTTTAGTGAAGGATCTCTCCTCTGGGACAGCAGCTCGGTTCCTAGATGAAAGAGGTTCAGGACTACAAAGTTCAAGCAGTAATCCACGGACACGAAACGCCTTGTTTCTGCATCAGTTCTTGGGTATGAGAATGTATGAGTGAGGCAGAGCAGTTCTAATTTTGTTGATTCTCTGTTACTTCTCCTCATCTCTTTCATTTCTGTCCCTGTTGACATGTTGGCAGCAAACTCTCTTCTCCAGCTGTGCAGGAGATATCAGGACAGGCCAGCTTTTCCCCTGTTCAATCCATTTCTACCTTTTGATGTGTATATATATATATTTTTGGAGGGGGAGGGCAATGTGTTTATTTTAGGTTGGGATGGTGTATTTGTTTTTATCAAAGTCTCTTTTCATCCAAAATCAAGGGAATGGCAGCAGTTGCAGGAAAAGGTCATGGTTTTGTTGACATATGGAAATTGTATGACAGGCTTTAGCGCACCTACTCAGCACCCACTGGGATGCAGAAGGCTGTAAACGTGTGTCTGACACCCGTGAAAACTGATAGCTATTTTCAGTGGAGGCAGTTTCATAAAAGCCGTTTCCTTGCATTGGTTCTGAGTGGAAACTTCTCACTCTGATGTTTGAATCTTGGATTTGCTAGGTTGAACTTTGCATTTGACCACCACAATCAACTGTGCGTTTACTTATCAAAACTCAAAAGTTGTGTGTTTAATATTAAAATCCAGCTAGTCATCTCCATCCGAGACATGCAACAGCAGAACAAGGCTGTTGGCGTGATGTAACATGACAAGTTGCTGTTGACAACCATAAACACAGGAAAAACAACCTCCAAAACCAAGCCCTTGGAGTGTATCTTTCATATCCTTCTTTATTGACTTTACGTAATGATTTTTCCAAACATTTTCTAGACTATATTGAGATAAGTACCTGCTGTGCCTTGGGAGTAACTAGTTCTACAAGGATGCCCATATTACTCATTTACATTTGTTACATCTATAGCAAGACCTGTTTTACTGTGCTTTGCTACGTTATTATGTTAACACGTTATTTTATTATCATAGCTATCACTAGTTTTGATTTGTAAGCAAATGCAACATTATATTGTATTAATAGTTGATACCATGATAGTAAAATAATGTTGCAACTGATTACAAAGCAAAAACAAGTCTATCAAAATAAACAGGTTGCCTTATCTTAATACCATATACAGCTGTACCCAAAGGATGAGTAAATACTGAGTTTCACTTCCCGTTTGCTATTAACCCTCTGGGAAGTATTCTACACATTGAAGAGGTGTTATGTGAAGGAGGATCGCCTCGTCCTGCTTCCTTGTTGGCACCTTAGGACAGGATTTCTCGTGATTCATCCCTGCATATCCACGTCATTTCCCGGAGAGGAGCATCAACTCTGCCAGAATTGATATTGCTCCCTGTTTGCTTTCTTTTTTTGGCAGAGAAATGTCACCTGCATCACTAGGTGTTAGAGCGGGAGCGTGGAGTTACGTGTGTTGGTGTCGTCTGAGGTGCTTGCAGATCTTTGGAGCTGCAAAGACGCCTGTGTTGATGAGACTCTGATGTGTCCTTGTGCAACAGCTTGACAACAACCCAACGTTTCAGTGGATGTGAATGCTGCTGTATGAAAACGCCCCCTTCCTAAGCTTAATTCTTATTCCAACTTGGTCTTTTATAGAAGAATCTGTTAGTAGGGAGCAGTTTTGATTCATAGCAAGTTGTGTACAGAATGCAGTATCTCATGGTTTTATGGCATGGACTGTCATGACAAGTGCCAATTGGTTTGCTTGGACTAGATGGTGGAATTAAAATCATGGCAGATCGGCCCTGGCAGAAGAGTCAAATCCTCCTTCCCTGCGAGAAGGTGTAATGCAGGGACCGCTCCAGAGTGGAATTCTGTCCAGAGCTCTCCTGCAGAGAGGTTGGATTGAACTCTCGATGTTCAAGGGTGGTGCTTCCTCATGGTGGGAGAAGCGGAGCAGATCCCACCAGGGGCTCTCCTGGAGCCCACACGGCTTCAGCAGCAGGGGTCCTAGCTGTCAAGGAGAGCTTCCTGCGCGGCCAGAGTCAAGGATAAACACTGGTTCCTGCATTAAATCTAATTGATTAATTAGATATTGGCTTACATATCAGATGGTTCCCGTCCCGCTGCTGTTTCAGTGGTGGACAGCGATGCTCCGCTGCGTTGCTTCATTGCATTGCCTTACTCTTGGAGAAGGTTGCAGGTCAACACGTGGTGGCTTTAAGCTGCTAGAAAGCCAGCAGCTTGCTCAGTGTTGAGGAGAGGGTGATGCACAGTAGGGAGAAAAGCCACTCACCGAGCTTTTTAGATATCCATAAATTCATCTAAGTCCTTACCTATGGGTTTCACATTCCATTGGTGCTTGAGTGCTGTAAGCCTAGCCCTGCACTGAGCGGGGACCAAAGCAGCAGTTCATGTCACGCTCCATTTCCTGAGATTACATTCTTTTCTTCCCCATTAAAAAAGTCAGCATTGAGGAAAGGAAAACTTAAGAAATAGTAGTGACCAGGCGAGCAGGTATGCCAGTCCAGTACATCTCCCCCAAACATCCTCATTTGTTAAATGAATGCCCCTGTGATTTGCAGAAGTTTGCATAAATGTGTTCATTGAGAAGAGTGATATGTCTCTTCTTGTATAATTGCTCTGCTTTCTGGAATATTTAGTAAAAATATTGGCTCATTAAAGATGACAGCTCTCCGAACGTGGAGCAGTTTGCATCAGATAAAGCAAATCTATATGATGCCTCCTTCTGCAACGAGGCATTTTTTTCTGGATCCAGGTCCCTTGTCTTGGCTCAGCAGGAAGCAGGAGCAAGCTGAGACCATGGATAAATCCCAGGTGGGCTCCAAGGAGCTGCCGAGGTGTCCCTGACATCTCCATGCCTGCTGAGCTGTGCTGAAAGCAACCTAAAGACCTCAAAAAAATAAATCTTTTGTGTGATTTTGGGTCCTCTCACTAGGCCCTAGAGCAGTTCAGGCTTGTGGCGTAGAGCCATGGTCTGAACTTTGTCTGGTCTCTTTGCTCCAAGCAAAGGAACAGCTGAGCAGCCAGCCCTGCTCCGGGAATAACACCAGATCGTTTGCAGATCTCAATTTTTGTTTCCTCAAACGAGCTGCATATTTTGGCAGATATGTCTTGTGATGATGGATCACTTTCAATTTCATCAAAAGTAGGCAAAAACACCTCCTCTTTTCATATGTTTTGTGCACTTTGTTATATAACAGCTTTTTAGAAAATATTTGTATTATTGCACTTAAATGGTATTAATCTCTGTTTGCTTTTCGGCTTGTTTTCCAATGTAATGTTGTTTGAATTATTGCTTTATTACTTGTTTAAATAATGTGTGAAGGATGATTCATAACTAGGTCGCGGGAAGTTGGAGTGAGGGCTGCTGTCCTGATGTCTAGAGCATCAGTGACGAGAATTTTTCCAAAGATTAATATTGTATTAGATTACAGCTTTGTTTAGACAAGGTGTCACCAATACCCTTTATCTCAGATTTGTACAAAGTGATCAGTGCGTGCAAATAGCCTTCATATTGGCAATACTGATTTAATTAATCATCCCATTGCCCTTATCGCTCTACATGCAATTTCCAGATAAAGCTGCAGATATTGAAGTTGCAACAAAGAATGCTATTGAACCTACAGATTTTTCGTCTGATTTTTTTTTTTCAAACATAATTCTCATTTCCACTGGTAGATGGAAAGATTAAGACAACATACGGATTTGAGGAATGACAGGCCATACTCAAAATAAGTATTTCTCAGAAAGAAGAGATGCTGCCTTGGGGAAGGCAAAGGTGTTCCATGTGTTTTCTTCTTAACAAACATCCCCTTTTATTAGCAAGGATGTTTTAAGCATAGTTTGCAATGAAGTTGGTTCCTTACCTTTTGAAAACTGCTTAAATGATGGGCAAGCAAGTTTTCTGTAGATCACATAATTACATTTATTCTGGGTTTAAATTTGCTCCTTCCTCACGAGCCCTGTCCACGCTGCAAGTCAGTGCCTGCCTGGATGGAAGGCAAAACCCAACACTGTTGTATAAAATTCTTTAAACAATCTCTTGTTTAATTTGCTATAAAATATGGTGGCATCAATTAGCAGCTAGAGCTGGTGAGCAAAGACTAGGCACAGTATCCCTGTGGGAGTGGTTCCCCTAGGAGGCAAATGGCTGTAGAATCATTGAATTATAGATTTATTTTGGGTCAAAAAGACTTTCCAGATCATCACGTCCAACCACAAAGCCCATGCGTTGTGTTCTCCATGCCTAGGACACATGATTTCCTCCTTCCTGTGATTCTAGCTGCTTTTGGAGGGACCTGTCTTTGCAACCACTGTTTTTTTCCCCTCTCCTGCCAGCTTGGGGAGGTTTCTCAATGGTAAATTAAGTTATATTTACGCTATCCATATAGCTTCAGCATATTCTATTTTTTCTCAGTAGAAAAATGCAAGCTCGATACTCTAGGCATAAACTCAAGATCTCATGTAAGCCTGTGGGCATTTAATATTTAAGAAAAACATAACATTGAACTATAGTGATGATGAAATTGCAAACACTGGCAGTGCTGCCCTGGGGAGCAGCTGGTGCTGGGGCTCAGCGTCACCATCAGGAGCTGCACTGGGACTGGGACCAGCAATTGCAGTGGTGAATGGGGCTGATAGGTGAGGCTAGCATATAATTGGGTTCTGAGATAAGAAAGTGGCAAGAGGATCCTTTAAATTCTTGCATTCCCTTGGGAATAATGCAATGCAGTGGTGTTAAAACTATAAGGAATTGCTTTCTGTTTCTGCAAAGCCTGGGTCAGCTACGAATCTTTGAAGGGAATCCTGGAAAGTCTGGTTAGGCTCATGGTGCAGATGGATGAAGCTGCCAGGATGGGTCTGAGAGGCCAGGCTTAACACCGGGACCTGGATTCAGTCCAAATAAAGATTTCCTTCCATTTCTAGTTCAATTATTTTGAGAGTGTAACTGCAGGAAGTATCAGAGCCCAAAGTGTTATTTAGGAAAAAGCAGGATAAATATTACATGTATTTCAGTTCCTGGGCCAAGCCAGCAATAAGTGAGGCTGCTCTAGAAGATCTGTCATTCTTGTTTGACACCTGTTAATTCTGAGTTTTATATATAAGTGTGTGTGAATAGATACCCAATGTTTTATGATGGTGTAAGCAGGCATCTTGTCCCTGGGTGTGATAGCAGATCTGTCACAGAGCAAGGCATGAGGTTTAACTGGTGGCTCTGGGATCTGCAAGGGAGTTGCAGTCAGTTTGGGTCTATTTTGTAGTCCCATAAGTTGCTTTTAGTTGCAGTTTTCAAGACTTTCTCTTTCTTTCCTCCATCCTTTCCTCCATCCTTTCCTCCATCCTTTCCTCCATCCTTTCCTCCATCCTTTCCTCCATCCTTTCCTCCATTCTCTCAGAATCTGGAGCAGTTCCATGCATTTAATTTTGCCGTCATTTGCTGTGAGATCCCCCTCCTGCAGCAGGGACAGGTAGCTCTGTCTCCAGCACCGTGCAGCACGTTGCCCATAGCACTGCTGGTAAACTGCCCTGTTTCTACGTGCAATAAAATCTCTAGCAAAAGTAATTAAATTTCATTATTGCTATCTCGTCAATGCAAAGCTCAGAAATTTAAGGCAAATGTCACCTGATAGCAAACCAGTTCCAGAAAGATGGTGAGGTGAGACTTGGCAGAGCCTGTACGAGGGAGAGCTGCCCAAAACCCAAGAGAAGATATTTCTGCTCTTTAATCCTCAGGGTGGGCATTTTTCTCTTTGAATTTTCATTTTTCTCCGTGGTTTTGTCCAATATAAACTTGAAGCATCCACCAAATGCCCTGAGGCAAAAACACCCCCTGCAACTCAATTATACACAGGGAAAGCAAATATCTCCTTAGGGTTCGACCAGCGAGATTCATTTAATTAACATCAATACTGTCCTGTAGGGTTTGCCAGCTAGTGTACTAAAGATAGGACTGAGTTTAAGATTGTTTTAAATGTATAGCATTGTTAGCAGAGGTTTTTATTTTAATCTTTATTTGCCTCTTGGCATGGTCACAAGGCACACTCCTGTGGTTGTGCATTTATATGATGCAGAAATTAGAACCACTTTTTTCTTTTTTGTCCAAATTACCATCTTCCAAGGCTGTGTAGGTGTTTTCCAAATGCACCATTTTTACTTAAAAGAAATTGCCTTTTGAGACAGGATGTATGTTATGGCCTTTGTATCAAGCTATAGCCAAGTGTTGCGTGCTGCCATCCTGCACATTTCAACAGTGGCATTTTATTAGCACAGATCATATAGGAAACTACTGGAAAAAGTAAAATTTCAC
>JAVCKT010099136.1:0-10175 GCA_032273925.1 Rhynchotus rufescens | reverse complement strand
ATAGACACTTTGCCCTCAAACTCATGTCCCACTGATATGCCTGGGAAGGATAGAGAAGAGAGTTTGCAGTAACTGCTCCCTTCCATTACCTGCATGCACCTGTAAGGTAAAGAACTGCTCAGTGAATCTTCTATTTTTTTCTCTTTCCTCTTCTTTTCTCTTCTTTTCTTTCCTCTTCTTCCTAGTTTTACAATTTGCTTGCTTCAGAAACACAGACAGGAGAAAAATCTATTGAGTTGTTCTGTTCATTCACTTCTGAATGTGAAACCTATGTGTTATGCACCCACAATCCGGTCCAATGCCCTCCACTGCAGCACAGAATTGTCACTCAACAAGCTTGTCTTCAAAAATAAAAGTATTTCAATTCATGGCTTAAGATATGTTAGACTTTTTTTTTTTTTTTTTTTTTTTTTTTCTTTTTCTCCTCTATTTCAGTGGAATCTATATCAGTTCCTATATGTTGGGAATGCAGGTTTCAGTGCAGAATTTATTTCACAGCTATTATGGGGTACATTGCACTAATTACAATGCACTTTATGGCTTGATATGTAGCACTCTGCCATAAGTCACACAGTGCTATGGCTCACTGTAAACGCTGCCATACATCTGTGGACACCATTGGATGTTCGACTGCTCTCATAAATACGAGTATTTCTGTAGTACCTGTGTGGTTCGTCACAGAGACTTTAATTTATTGCAGTTTTCTTTCAGTACATTAACAGTGCAGTCAATTCTATAGCAGCTGCTGCTGAAAAAAAAAAACAGAATTTCCCTTAGCAATGTATTAAAGGCAGTATTTTCCTTTCAATAGAATCCTATTCTTTATTTTTCAAAAGATGCATTTGCTATGTAATGTCCATTCTGCAGCCAGAAAGGTTTTTAGTTTCAAGCTTGTCACACCTGAGAAATTGTGGTGAGGGAAGGACAGGTTCCAATTTTCCAACACTTCCAATTTCCAACTTTCCAACTTCCATCATTTCCAGTTTTCACACGTCATGGAAATGCTGTCAGAATTTGCTGTCCTGCAAATTCTGCTGATTCCTACAGAAACATCTCCATGGAGGAGCACTGGAGGCCAGCTCTACAACCACATAAGCACCACTGCCAGTGCACCACCAGCCTGTCATGCTCTCCATGGGCAGCAGAGCAGTTGTAAGAGGCGCTCAGGGATCCATCCAGGGCAAGTGAGTTGCTTTTATGAGTTGGATGTTTCACCATACAACCTACAACCAATCTCAGAGCAACATCTAACTGGAACAATGCTCGTGGATTTGGAAGATTAATGCCAAAACATCTACTCACACACACACAAAAAACATGTTCTTTCAAGTTCTCTCTTGGCTCACAAGCACACAGTGTCCATTGACCCTTTCACACTTCAGCCTACCCATCCGTAAAGCACAGGACATGAAATAATTTTCTGCTCTAACCATTCGCCCTCACAGATGATATTTCAGGTCAATCTACTCTCTTTGCCTCTATTTCCCTTCTTGTGGCATATCTAACCAAAACAGACCATCAGAGATATAAGAAAAAAACACTTTTTCAGCCTTTCTGGAAGCATTAATGCAACAACCATTCTTGAGAACTGCGAGGATTCACACGGATTTTTCCCCAAATCCCTCTCCACGCTCAGGTAGAGATGGCTGCCACCACTGCCTCTGCATCCACAATTCACTCCTCCAGCAAAGTGCCCTGCTGCAGTCCCTAAGGCAATTCCCAAATTGTTTTCAACAGGTAATCAACGAGGCCAGCATAGCTTTGGCAAGATCTGCTGAGCTTGCACCGGGAACACTGCAGGCAGGAGAGCTCTTCTGCTCTCCGAAGGACACCAAGCCAACAAAACGTCACCGTTCACAAACGTGCCCTGGACACAAAGGACAAACTTCAAGAATTGGCAGCAACCTTGCCTCTGGCTCAGCCTTCCCAGTGTGAATTGGGCTTGAAAGAAGAACAAAGGAGCATCCTGCTCTCACAAAGGCCACCAGCTACAAATAGCTTAAGGTACCACATGATGGAAGATGAAAGGAAAGGACAGAAGGGGCCTTCAAAGGGCCCAGGAAACCTTTCAGGAACACAAAGCTCCAATTCAGAAGGGAACACCCTTACGGGCAGAACATGCAAGGGGTCAAGGAGACTTTAGACTTTGAGGGGTTGCTTGACCGGATGTAAAGTATGAGAGGAAATTGGGCTGTTTTTCCTACACAGTCAAAAAACTAAAAAAAAAATCCTTATTTCTAATGGGAGTTCTGTTTGTGGATGAAGAAAGAGGAGGATCCTCTGGACTTGTCTTATGCAAATTCTGTAGTTGAAGGGGGCAGTAAAAAACAGTTTTCCACAGCATAGTAGATAGGGCTTCATGGCATAAAATGAGTAAGCATGAGCAGCGTCATGTACAGATTTGATCTTCAGACCTGATTCACAAAGAGTGACAAGCTAGCTGCTCTATGTGCTTTTTACCAGTAGACTGTTCTCTGTCTTGTGACCCCAGTCAGCATTAACACTTCCACTACACTGAATTTAACAGTCCACAGAAGAGACAAATGCTGGTAGCCAACACAGGCAGATCTGTCAGCGTGCGAGAGTCAGACAGCTCCAGGAGCAATGACACGTAACACTTCTACCAACAAACAAGTGCCAAGTGCTTGGACACACACTTAACCCACAAGCTCCCAACCCACCATAAACTACTGGGGGAAGAAGAAGACACATTCCCAGGCACTGATCAACCATTACCAGAAAGCAACAAGTCCAAAATTCGTGATGTTTTCCCACTTTTTGAGCATTGAAATTCAATGTTGTGGTTTCCAGCTGCTAATTCCCTGCCACCTTGGAAACCCATGGGTTGCTTTGAGGAGAGAAGAAAAATAAAAGCCCAGAGGTCTCCAATGAACACATAGGGAAGACTGGACAATGATCAGAGGTCTTCAAACTAGCAATTAGTTTAGAAAGAGAGGCTGAGGGAAATTAAACATGCAGAGCACGTGCTGCTGCTATCCAAAGGAAAAAGAAGCTAATATAATAGCACTTCACCACAGACATCCAGGCAGAACAGCTGCCCCAATCCACAGCTGCCAAAAGCTGCTTCCCCTCACACTGAGTGCAAGGCTGGCAATGAACTACAGCATTTAAAAACTGATTAAAGTTCTGTGTGTTTTTCAATACACATCAGAAGACGACACTTGGAGAATCACTAATGCAAGGGCTACATTAGCATGTCAGGCAAGCAGCTCTTTCCCAGGCTAAGTTCTAGGAACTCTGCAGTCAACAAGTGATGGAGATATGTCCATGAGAAAAAGTGAAAAAGAAAGCACAACCACCTTTCAACATGAGACACTTCCAACACTGTAATAGGAATGCTTTTACACCAAACCTTGGTATTTCTTCAAAACAACAGCAAGAACGTAGAAAAAGAACCAAAGAACTTAATCATAACAGACAGTAAAGGGCGAGGTGAGTTTTCACGGGTCGGGACACTTCAGAAAGTGGATGTTTTGTTTGTTTTATGCTCATTTAAGAGACATACCACTCTTGCAAACACTAGGGAAATACAGGTGGGCTCATAGCACGGGTCTCTGCCAGCACGCTTCCTTTTGCCTGTTAGATATTTAACTAACCTTACTACAGCACTGCCAAATTGGATTTAACTGCATGGTAGAGTCAGGAAGCTTCTCAGCATCAAGTTTCCCTATGACACAAAGAAGTTTTGTTAGTTTTCCATCCTGTAAATATTCCCTCTCATAGCACTTTCAAAATATACTTTTGTTTTCTTTTTCATTTAAGGGGAGAGAACTGTTTATCCTCTCAATTTCATGAGTCAGCTACTCTGATTATTGCCCAATTTTTTTCCTCCTTCCTTGTTCTTTTATAATTAGATCGCAAAATAAAATGATGAAGTTATTTTGTAAATAACACACCAGCCTACAGATTCCCCACGATCAGGCCCCCTTCCTCTTTCACTGTATGCAATTACCTGCTAATTTAGACAGTAAACTCTGGTAGTTTGCCCTTAATTATGGTTTCCCTATAACAGCTGCAGAGCCTACACTGCTTATGGTAAATATAGAGCTTTGAAAACGAATTTGAGCTCTTTATCAAAGAGGTTAGGCAGGACGGTGGCTGAAAGTGAAAAGACAAATTATGCCAACTAGACCACTCAAAGACCACAGTCCTCTGAGTCCTCTGTATGTCCAAGCAAACTGCAAATCAGCCAACCAATGGTGTTTTGATCAACTTCTTCCTAAAATCTCCATTGTGTCAATTCCCAATTTCAACATTGCTCAATGTACATCTGCCACAGGAGTAAGGCTCAGAAGCAGAAGTCAACCAGCCAACAGAAGCATTTGGGATCTGATGATGTCTCAAGCTCAGATTTTTAAGAGTGGCAGAGCTTTCCACGACTCTGTTTCTTCATTAGACTGAACTTCACCTGTTTTCTCCAGTCCTAAATGGAGGAAGCACAAGCCCAGAAGAAAAATCTTATTGAGAAGGATGGTGTCTCAGCGTAAGAGCCTTTAAATTTGATTAACCAGGAGAAAAAAAAAAAAAAAAGATAAAGTGGCCAAAGGACAGGGAAGAGCCAGAAGGTATTCACAGGCTGGGAGCCAATGAACAGATCTGTGGCTGCATCCAACTCATGAGCAACACGGTCCAAGAAAGCCTTGTTTTACACAGTTTCTTACATGCCAACCATCAGCAAACCCTCAGATTTTTTTTTTTCTTCCCTCAAATGCATACAGGAGAGAAGAGAGATAGAAGAGCTTTGGGAGGATATCTAAAGAGAG
Source organism: Rhynchotus rufescens (assembly GCA_032273925.1). Lineage (NCBI taxonomy): Eukaryota > Metazoa > Chordata > Aves > Tinamiformes > Tinamidae > Rhynchotus > Rhynchotus rufescens. The sequence goes on along the minus strand of JAVCKT010099136.1, from coordinate 5,391 downwards.
ATACCAAGCCAGTGGCATTACAGATGTCGGATACACTGCACCATGACAGCCTAGAGGAAGCAGAGAGCACATGGACGTACTCAAATGCCAAATATTCCTTCTCTGTTGCTTCCCTTCTCCAAGAATTGCCCAACAATGAATTTTCTTGCTGCCTTTAGTCAGCCTTTCTTAACAGAAGAGATCTGGGGAGGGCAGGTCCAAAGACACCCGTGGAGACGAAGGGCAGAGGCCTCTCCAGATCAAAGGCAGCAGCAACTAGGAACAACCCCCACGAGCTCAGTCCTGCAAACCACTTTACACAGGTCACCCACATACCTACTGCAGTCCAACCCTACCAACACCAACTATAAAATCATTCATTCCAGAAAACCAGATAGCATTTAATTGAAAGAGCCAACCGAATAAAGATATGTATTCTTTACTCCTTGCACTCAGCATCTCTTAGTTTGATAACGTTTTCCACTCAGCTGCTTGAGACAGTTAACAGGGGGTTTGTAAGAGCACTTGCAACACCAAACATAGGTCAAGAGGGCTGCAAAGAAATTCAACTCAAAAGCCACCTCAAGATCCATCTAATGAAAGCAGCTACTAATGAAAGACACTTCTAGACTCAGTTTAAAGGGGTTTTGAGCTTTTTCAAGCTCCTTGGGCAAGCTCAGGACAATTAGCACTTTGCAGTGTCAGACTTGCATTATTCTTAGAAATACCTTATATTATTTTGTGGGGCCAACATACAGCAAGAGGTTTTAGAGTTGCAACCTTGGTTGTCCTGTGATGAGTCAAGTGGACCTTTTTCAGGCCCAGTGATGTTCTAGCACACCTATATCACCTCAATTTCACAGTCTTCTCCTAGCAATTGCCTTTTCTTTGATGGCATTTTTCTAGCATAATTAAATTGCAAAATACATTATAAACATCTTCCTGCTCTACTCTAAGAGTCAGAGAAAGAATGGAAATAATACCCCATCCCTAGCTGGCATCATGAAGGTAAGGAGTTATTTAAAAATACACTGATACGCCAAATTTGCTGGTCCCTAGAGCAATCAACATCCACAGCCTCAAGTTGTTGTTTGGAGAGTATGTTACACTTGCCTTAGGTTGTTTAGCTTTGGTCGATACATGAGGTTGTTTTTATCACAAAAATGCCTACAGCGTGACAATCAGCTTGTTATAAATGATAGGGAAAAAAAAAAATAAAACAGACTGTTTAATGCCAGAGGCAAAAGATTAACTGGAAAGCACTGATATTTTAAATTGCTTCTTAATCACTTCCATATATTTTTCCCCAAAATTGTAACTATTTACTAAGCAACCCCACCTTGCTGAGAAGGGGTAACACTTGCACAGGCAGACAACGTTCTGCAGTAGGCAAAGACATTCGATCTCACCAGTGACTCCAAAACTGGCACTTGTGTGAGCATCGTTCTGAAGCTGAGCTCTTTATTTGCAGGCTATTCCCTATTCTGCTTCTCATCTGCTGTCAATATGGATTGAGTAAATTTCATCCTAACTCGCAATGTACTTCATGGGTCTTGCTCAAAAATTTGGAGAAAATATCCTTTCCAGCTGGCCAGCTTAAGCCAGAGTAGAACATCTTAAGCAATTATGCACTCAAGGAGTCAAGGAATGATGCAGAACTGCCCTAAAACAGCCATCACTAGTATGAATAATGTTTGAATGCAAAAGAAACTACCTCTCTCAACAACAAGTGCCATGCCATCGCTCCTTCTTTTCACTCTATTTCCTTTTTTGATCTTTGGAGGCCACATTCTCTACTGCAGGCTGCAAACAGCCCTGCATCAGGCTGAAAGATGAGAAAAGGGAAGGGCAATAGGGCCAGGAGGCCGCCATCAATCTCATCATATTTCAACAACATTTCAAATTTCATAGACAAAAAACCATCATTTTGGTGGTAACTCCTTTTACAGGATTATGATGAAATTCAGATAGCACCATAGAGTCTGCCTTCCTCCTGTTCACGGTTGGGTCAGTTTAAGGGTTTGGGGACCTTTCTCCTGTGCAATTGCAGCACAGCAAGCATTTTGTAACTCCCTTCTCTCTTCTCTGCTTTTGCCAATAAAATCCTCTTCTGGAACAACGCTTAGTGCTTCAACCTTCCAAGCACAAGCCTCTGAGCGTCTGCTCTACGATATCCCTCAGATCCCATGGTACCTTCATTCTAACACACAGACAGAAAGAACCTTACTTAGGCTCTGTTGCTATATGGTATCTAAAGATAAAACAGGTATGTACAATATGTAGATATTGTATCTAAAGATATAATTATTGTAGACATCAATCAGTATCTTTGTAGATACCTATTGTACCTTTATAGATACCTACAAGCTAGAAAATAGGTGACAGTAACTGTGAGCAGATTTATGATGCAACAGGGGGGTAAGAGAACAAGCAACATCAGATTTCCCTTCATTCATGCATTTTCAGGTGCTAGTGCTCACTCCAAACATCTGTCCAGCCAAGGAAAGCTAACATCAATCCCTTTACGCATGGTGGAGATTAAGCTCATTTTTAAGGAAGAGAAACACTCAAGTGCTGTCCTTGGCAATAACTACTGCAATAACTATAACTCTATTTCCTTGTATTCCCCTGCATCTCAAAACTAACATAAATCTTTCCTTCTCTTTAAATCCAGATCATCTCTGTCTAAGGAGTATTCCCAACACACAAGAATTACATGGCTGAAAGAGTATGTGGAAACAGAAAAAAAAACAGGGATAAAAATTGTTCTTCTTATCTTTTGAGGTTCTTCATTCCTGCACAACTGAGCACTAACATGTAAAATACAGAACATTTAACTGAGTCTTGTGATGCATCATCCCTTCTCCCTCTTGACATCCCTCAAGGGGCAGCACAGTCTAGCCAAATGAGTTTAAGGCAGCAGGTAGAGAAATCTCACCTGGATTTCAGTCTGCTCATGCTAGATCAAGAGATGGAAGAGGTTCCAGGAATGAGTTGGAGACTAGAAATGACCAAGACAGTTTTGCAGTTACATTTTCAAAAATGTCAGCTCCTTCATGTAGAGAGGGTTCCTTTACCAAAATATATCCCTCTCTCCCCACTATGATGACTCTGAGCTCCTTGAAACCTCATCTCAGAGTCTGTGCAACCCATTGCCCTGCACCACAGCAATGACTCCTTAAACCAAATCAAGGCAGGAGAAGGAAGATGGGGACACCCAGAGCTCAGGCCTCTTTGTGATAGTCTCCAAGCACCTTCTGTTTTCCCCAGACCACAAGGCAGACCTCAGCAAACCCTTGTGTTCTTGCTTTTACCCCTGAAGGACAGTCAGACACTGAAATCTATCACTGCTGCCCAGATCTGCCAAAAACAAATTATGCTGCCCATATGGGAGAACATCTTCCCAGCTCTTAGGGGAAGGCACGGGATTTTGTGCTGATCTCCACTTGCTTAGATATGGCGTTTCTAAAGGGATATACCAGAGGGAGCTCAGAGCAGCAGCTCTTTCGGTGCTAAGGAGATTAGGATGACAACATCGGGAATCCTAATGCACTGTCTCAACATGCATTTGCCCATGCTTGTCACTTCAAGGGAGTTTGCTACAAAATGACTCCAGATATTGTGCTTGCAGTAATTGAAATGTTAAGACATCAGGAAAAAGCAGTAGTGCAGGACATGTATGCTGTGGAGTGGGGACCATGACCACAACGGGGTAATGACCCATGCAGCCCACTGCAGAGACCACTGCACTGGTAAGATCAGGCCAGAACCTACCCCAAAACTGAAATGCCCCAACAGCATGGACAGATGAACAAGAGTGACAGCTGCTCTTCTCCTTCCATGTTCCCAGCAGCATCCCATGGAGCATGATACTTCCACAGGCCAAGAACTGCACCTTGGATATGAAATGATGGGTGAGAATCAAAGCAACTCAAGTGTCTCAAGGAGCCTAAATCACATATTCTGAGCCTCCATGCATGTCCCAGGGCAAATGGTTTCCAGTCCTTAGCTACTGTAAGGACAGAACTCGTATTCCAGAAAAAAAAACAGCCCTTACGAGGTTTAATGGTCACACTTCCAAAGACCAGAAAGACAAGGATAAGGCAAAAAATACACCAGGATCCAGCAAGAAGCAAGGCACAATAAAAGGTTGTTTGCTTTAGCAAAAACGTTTTTTTTTATATATGTATTTGTGTACATGCAAAGGAGAAGGGGCATCTGAACTCCCCTTCCAGCTCTACCTGTACCCAACAGCCATGCTCCAGTCTCTTCATTGCATCACCTGTACGCAAGATGCATGGGTCAGGCCAGGTGAACTATGTCTTCAGGGAGGACCTGCTGGCTTATTGGCCCAGTGGCCTCTCCAAGACTCATCTGCTCCTGGGTTAACGCTCAGCCATGTGGATGAAGAGGGCACAGGCCACGGTGCACGCTGTGCTCAAGCGTCGTACTCACCTTGCAGCAAAGCTGGAGGTTCAGCTACCTTCATCAGAGTTCACTCACCACAGATCCAGGCTGGGGAAAATGGAGGAGATAAAATCAAATCTGTTGCCTCCAACTCAGGGATAATAGAAGACGAAAAATACCCAACCTGAATAGGCAGAGATTTGGCCTCCTTGCCCCAAGAGCTGTCCTGCTATGGCTTTGCACTCAGATGAACGGACATTCAGGACTAATACCTCAGAGCTCTACAGCCATCAAACAGCAAAATCCTTGGAAATGTCACATGAGCAACGTGTGGTTGTGGTAAACCTCCCCAGACAGCATCCCTTGAGTTCCCATGTGTTCTCCCTATCTGCATCACACAGCAGGAAGATGGGCAGATGTACGAAAATTTGCCCCAACTTCCATGGTACATATGGAGAAAGTAGGGAGAATGCAGTGAGGAAGCATCCAAGAGTATGAAGATACCACAGAAATGGTTAAAAAGTTGAAGGAGTCAACAAATCAACAAGGGCAAACATACTCTCAACAGAGACAGTGGCAGTATAACTTGGCCTCAACTGACACCAACACCACATTTTTCAGAGCCTGAAGGGACCTTTGTATTCATCAGGTTGGGTGTCCTTCATAATTCACACCACTCAGCATCATCCAGCACCCTCCTACCTCAAGTCTGCAACTGTGGTTCAGGGAAATCAAGATGGGTTTGAGACGCAGAGATGCCAAAAAGTTGATTCCTCCTTGCTGCTAAAAATCTGCCCCACAACCAGCTCAAATACTGCAAACCCAAAGTGCTTCCTAACACACTGATCTACATGGTTCCCAGAGACCATATTCCCACATAATCTATCCCTTCTTTCTGCCAAAGTGAATATTCAAATCAAAGCAAAAAATGGAAAGAGAAAGCAGTAAAGCTAAGAAAGATACCTTCAGGAAAAAAAAAAAAAAAAAAAAAAAGTTTTAAAGTAT
>JAVCKT010099135.1:0-10176 GCA_032273925.1 Rhynchotus rufescens | reverse complement strand
TGATTCTCTCAACTCTATATGTAAATCCCCTCAAATACTGAAACACTTTTTATAAATGTACATCTTCATTTAAAGCAATTCCTAGAACTTCTTAGAATATTGCCATAATATTTTCAGCATTGAAAATTAATATTCTTTTCCCAGTCTTACTTCCATAATTGACTGAACTGTTTTGAATTAAACCTTCCAAAAATGCCATCTTGAAGTAGAAATCTAGCAAGCAACTAGTTAGAGTCTACCAAAGTTAAAAGCAATTGAAAACAGAGTCTTATAATTGAGTGTCAGGCAACCTTAATAACAGGCTGTGTTACCAACTCCTTATGAGAGAATAGAATATTTTCCTTCAGAATATTCATTTAGACAAAGTTGTGTAGGTGGCAACTTTAGGCAGGTGCAAATAAATATTTCCTGAGAAATACTGTTAAAGAAGAAATGCATTTAAATTATTAATTAAGTATTTAAGCTTGCCAAATTAAATACAGGTGATGTATGTATTCATTATTCGACTGTTTCACTAATCCTTTTTCTTCCTAATTTTTTTAATAGCACTGCAGACCCATATAATGCTCTTCTGTATTCTAATATATGATGAGTTAAAAAGAAGAAAGGGCACATAAAAGAGTATTGGTAGAAAAAAAGGAACCTTTATGCCCTTGAGTATATGTCTAGCTTTTCCACATAAAGTAATGCACAAAATAGTTGTCATTCAGATTTAGTAGGTGATTAGGGAAGAATTTTACTTTCTCCTAACTGATTACAATGGTAACTGTAAATATTTGGAGGCTATTTTTTTGAGAGAAAACTACAAGAAAAGAAAAGCAAACTAAAAATGTGACAATAGAATGCTCATCTTCAATCGAGGATCAGGAAAAACTCCATAGAGAAGTCATGCTGCAAACATACTGTGACCCTGCAGTCCACTCACTTCAGTGCTTACCCCTGACATAATCTTTCCATCTCCTTCTTTTATTTAATAAGGTGTGTTTTATTTAATAAGGTGTGCTGTCTGTCTTACATTTTTTGTGGGTGGGTTGTTTATCTGATAGTCAAGAATTTCTCCTGGTTTGCTTATATTACCTTTAAATGTCAGTAAAAGCTAATAGAAGACCAATTTACTTTCATCACAGGCTATCTAGTCCAACACAACTCAGTATTCAAAATTATACAAACAGGTTTTGTTGGCATTTTTTTTTTGCTTCATGATTCCACCGTCTTTTTAAGCACTTTCCTATACTGACTCCCATGTCAAATCTTCAAATGTTTAGTAGCTGTGTAGGAGTAGACCTAAATTTGAGAAAAATGTGCTGTGAATCCCTGATCCAAAACAAGATACAGTAAGGTTTGTAAAAATATAACTGTCAGCTTTTAAACACCTCCAGATTTTGGGGGAAAGGACAAAGGTATAGGTTTTGGCAGGAAGTCAAAGTTTTGAAATCTGATTGCCTTTCTAATATCTTTAAAGTAAGTTTGCTATAAAACTGCTATAAAATTCATCATTTATTACCCTCAAGGTGCCAGCCCCAGAGATGAAAAAATACTTGTATATAGGCAGAAGATTTATGGGAAGGTTATAAGAAATACTGGAATTTCTGAGGTGGTTCAGCAGAGCAGCAATGCACTGTTGCTACTGCTAAGCCCTCTCCACCTTCACCCTGCGGATGGCTGACCAGTGATGGAAGATTTTCCATAATGGAAAAGACATAAAAAACAGTGCCTGATTCAACCTAGGAGGGAGCTGAGGGGGTATAAGGCTAGTTCCCTACTAGCCTACCAGCTAGGAAAGAACCATTGACACTTGGGATAGGAGTGTGCAAAGTAAAAAGGGACTCCTTGCCACTTGCTTTTGTGGAGGAGAGGTGAAACTGTGGGAGAACCCTTAGTGCATGGCAGAGGAACAAACTGGGAAAATGCATGGGGCAGAAGGTGGGTAAAATTTCTTGATGAGGAAATCTTGATAGGACATAAGCATAAAGCATGTTGACATGCTATTTTAATTTTTTTTTTTCAGAATATGTTTTAAATCATAATATAACATACTGGGGATGAGAAGGGTGGTGTATTCCACATTGTTGATATGTTTGAAAGATCAAAGACTGAAAATTGCTCTTCAGTGACTGTATGTAACAACATGTTCTAAGAAAATGTTCTAAATAGAGGTTTCTGGTGGAATATTTTGGTTTTAAGGGTGTTTCAGGAAACCTTCTTTGGGCTTGTACTCCTTGGATGATACTTGTTCCAGAACAACTGGTTTAGGGGGTGCTGAGAAATGTATTCAAAGAGTTAAAAATTGCTGCAGAAGCTGTATATATAGTTGTATCCTGTGCTCAAACTACACAGAGCAATGTCCAATTGTCATAATGTCTTTGAGGGGAAATAGCCGTAGCTCAGAAAGATTTTCCTGTTGACACTCCACATGGCAAGAGAATTCACCATGTGGTGAGTACTCAATTAGCATACACACAGCTGACATGTTTGTTTTTTTACCTGGTATTTTTCATAGTATATATTTGGAAAACTGTACATACTTACATTTCTAAGTCCACTGAATGGTGCAGCTAGAGCAGCCCCTCAAGCCCTGTTAGGACTTGACAGCAACTGCTCTCATGTGAGAATTGTTAATGCAGTGAGCATTCCCAGGCATTACCCTGTGAACTTCAGTTCATTCCTGCTAGGGCTAGCCCTGACCTGCCTATTACCTCATAACAGAGAAAATTTCAGTTCTTGCAGTGGCAGCCCTTTGGTGAGCATGTGACAGAGTGTGATGGGAACTAGTGAAACTCACATGGGAGCAGTGTTGGAGAGGAGAAGAAGGTACTGTGAGAACATCTCTTTCATTTTGCACAGCTCACAGATCTCAGAGTGCTACTTGGCTCTGAAGAACTGCAGACATAGAGAAAGAAAAAAGGAGCATAGAGGATCTTTTCTCTATAGAGATGTTTATGTACACGTGTGAAAGTAGCCAAATATCTTTGTCCACAGCGAGGAACTCACAGGGCTGATACATTTCCTAAGGCTGAATTCCTCAGTAAGCCTTTGATGTTTAGGCCAGGTCTTATGTGATCATTAGACAGAGATTGATTATCAAGATTGCAGAACAGTTTTTTTGCTATCTTGACAGCAGAACATCTCATTTTTATATAGTACCTTTAATTGATGATGGCCGAACAACTTCATTCATACAGTTTGCTGGAGCCTGGAAAGGGGAGAAGTATTTATGACAAGATGGCAATAATGAGGCAGATGAGTCAGCACACACAGTAGTAGGACTATGGTTCAACACAGAACAAGGATCCAATATAGCAGTGAATAAGGAGAGAGCCTGTCAGTCATTTTCCTGGCATTGTCCTAATCCCACATAAAGCCTTTATGTAGCCTTTTCTGGTGCTCTCAGTAATTCCAAAATTTGCTTATTACTGCAAGACCTGGCAAGGATTTCTCAAATGTAAATTCCTTTTCCAAAAGGAAGAAAGCTTCTAAACTTCAGTAGCTTAGAAAGAGCTATTGAAAAGCCATTTAAAATAACTAATTATCTACAGGTTTAAAGGAATATTCTTGGAAAAAAAGGTAACATATCCATTTTATATTGTTCCCAAAAGGAAAAGAAGCCTCTTTCTCAGCTAAGACTGCTTTCATGATATTTCTTTTCTTTTTTTTTCTTAGTGCACTTGAAGTATCTTGTTGAAGCTTTAATTAGGGTAACCTTTCATCTGTTTATGTTTCACCAGTGACATTTGAGGATTGGCCTTCAGTCAGAGCTTTGGGTGATGTGTACACTGCCTGGATTTGGAAACTCCTTTTAGACAAGCCACCAGCAAACTATTACCCTTCTAAATGTCAATAAGCTAGACATCAATTGTCAGCTTGCATCATTTCTGAAAGCCTGCTCTCTGTAGATTAAATCAGAAGTCAGATGTACGCTGGAAAAATAGCACTAGATTTTGATCTTGTATTAAGCATTTTCATCCCTTGGGTAGGGTGAAGAATATTATACTTGAAATAATCTAACTTACTGTTGCACAATTGCTAAACCTAGAAAAAAATATTTATAGCTCAATTTTTAGAATATTGAGCAGAGGCCCCAATGGATTTTTGAAACATAAAAATACATTAAAAAGGTTTATCTACTGAGAAGAAAAATGCAAACAGAATTTTTAAGAATTATCAGTACAAACATTGGTTTGCATTGGAGGGGACATAGGGAGGCGAGAAGTTAACACTGAAGTTCAGCACTTTAGCACTGCGTGTTTTACAGATTAACAATATCCGTATTGAGGAATATTGACAATATTTATCAATATTTGTATATATTTTTCTCTGCCAAGTAGACAGTTCCTTCCTATCTTATGTTCATGGATTTCATTTTGTATCAGACCTAGGACATCACTATGTATTAACAGCAAGGTCTCCAGAAATGCATTCTTCATTGCTTGTTGTTTCCTTCTTTTGGCACATCTGAGTTTGTCTGGTAGTGAAGAAGGGCAGGTTTTCAACATGAGTGCTATATAAATGAAAGGATTTAGGACATGATATATATAATTCATATGATGTTTTTATCTTTCTTTGTACTTTTCCTTGCTTTAATGGTCCGTATTTTTAAATTTTCAACCCCCTCCTGCTAAAAAAATCTAGCCTCCCAATTATTGGCCTCCCAGTAGGGTAATAAGGGAGAATGTCTGGCCCAGTTCTCTGGATCCACACTGTAAAATCTTTGTTAGTTGCCAGATTTAACGAACATTTCCAAAAAGCTCCAAATGCTCTATATGTTCCTTTCCCTCTAGAAGTTCTGCTGCCTGTGCATGGCTCTGCATTCTTAGGGTTAGATGAGATCCATTCTTTGCACTCCTATTGCAAAGCAGATTGTGATAACTCTGCCATTACATCTTCCATCTTCTCACATCTCCATGATAAAACTGTTCCCTTTCCCATTCTTCCGTATTCTTCAGTTGATGTCCACTTAACAAAAGATTTGGCTTGGGGATATAAAAAGCATTAATAAATAAAGCTTTATACTTGAATCTATGCATCTCTTAAAACAGTCCCTCATACATTACTTCTTAATCACATCACTTTGCTTTGTCTTATGTCTGTCAGAGAAATTGATAAGCTTTTCTATTTCAATCAAATCTCTAATATCCCTTTTCAGGTTTTCATTCTCCTTTACTTTGGTCTCTATCACAACTATAGAGTTGCAGGGAAACCTGCTGTGTTAGATATATCCAGTAATAAAACAAGAGGTGGAAGATGAAGTGATCCATTTGGTGTCGGTTCCATTTGCAGGGCTTGGCAGTCATTCAGTTGTTAATTAGAGACATACTATTGATTTAGTGCTAGCTACCCAAACCTTCACCAAGCTTCTCTTTTTTTTCATACAGAGTCTTGCCAGGTGTAATGGATCTGAGATGTACTGATATAAGCCTTTACATCATTACAAATATTGTTATTATGGGTAAGTGCTGCCACTGGTAGCCAAGAAGCACATGAGCTCATGATCTTCATCTTAGTAAGTCTGCCTAGAAAATAAAACTAATAAAAAATCATAACATTAGTCTTACTTTTGTTTCCTTTTCTGATATTGACTTCTCTCTGCCATATCATACTATTCCAGTTAATGTCTTATAACTGGACAAACTCAACAGCATATAATTTTTTTTTTGTCTCTGGTACTCTCGCTGTCTGAAGATATGAATTACTACAATGACATGGCTGTACTGCTTTTAGGTTTTAGATTTGAATTCCACAGAAATCAGCTAGCAGTAGTCATCTAACAACTAGGCAGCAAGGCAGTTTAGTGATGCAGGTTTCTGTTATAGTCAAAAGAAAAAGTGTGGGTGATTCCTTCCACCCCTGAGACACTGAGTTCAAAATGAAATGAAGCTCTCCCTGATGGTACATCTAAACATTCACTATAGTGGAAGCATAGACAAGTAGCTTAGAGGTGATGCTTAACTTCTAGAATTCTAACTTCAGATTACATGAATGCAACTCAATTTGAGTTGAATGAGCTCTGTATGAAAAGAAGTGAAAACCTACCATTGATCTCCATGGGAGTGAAATTAGATTCTGACAACAACACACCTGTATCATTGTGCCATCTCTAATGCCTTGCACTAACAAGGAATTGTGCTAATAATAATATTGATATGTCATGGCTGAAATTTCTGAAGGTATAAAATGGGCTGTTAATCATATCTTAGGATAACTATTTCTCAGCTGTACATCTCTATTTCTCTGGCTTTCTTTCAGTATACAACAGCTCACTCTTTTAGAAGGAAAAGGCTTTTCCATTTCAGATTTGAATAGGCTGAATTGGATCATCTCCATTGACAAGTATCATGAAATTGACATAGTTATCTACTGAGTGTCAAATGAAAGGTTTTTTCAGTAACTGATTCATCTTCTCATATGTTCCTAAGAACTTACAAGAAGAAAAATAGTTCTGAGGCAGAGCAAATAGAACAAGATAGAAAGGATTCAGAAGGATCAAAGTAAGAAAAGGTTATTCTCAAATGCCTTCTGAAATGAGTGCCTTCAGTGCTGAAATGTTAAGTGCTTAGAGTTACTATTATTTATTTGCAGTAAGAGCCTGAAGAACACAAGAAATTGGTCTCCATTGTAGTAGTCACTCTACAGCTTGTGCAAAAATCTGTTTCTTAAATGACACTTGTGTTATGGACTGGCAGTTTTCAGTTCTTCATTCCTCTTGCCTTTGTCTAACTTGCCTTACAGACTGCTATGGCATGCAGCAGGTCACCACAATGTGGAATGGAATCATATTGTCGAATGGCTGAGCTCAGTTGACTCTATTCTAGAATAGTGAGGTATTTCTGAAGATGTATAAAACTCCATTTGGGTTTCTTTTTTATAGTGTCTTCTTCTAAGTGCTCTGCATTGAGTGTCTACCACTTGGAATTATAGAATCAGGATGAGAGAATCTTTTGAATAAAACATTCTTCAGAAACTTGAGTTTCATAGGCCAATAAAAGATAAAAATACACTGTCCTTAGTTTCTGGAGATTTTACCTATGAGCCCTTTCTAAAATGTTCTTTGCTAAACACCTTGATATTTCACCAGTTTTGATGGAGCTCTTTTTATGGACTTTCATAGTATTATTTTTCTGTTTCCTTCATGATTGATATTATCATCAATGCCTTTTTCAAATCACAAATCATCTACTGATATTAGACATATTTATTTATATAATTTATTCAGAATTCATCACATCATTCCTTTTGGCTGTTTTTGAATCTTCTGTTATTCTTACCTATTGCTTATATAATTCACATATATTGTACTACAGCATTTTTTTTTCTTTTTCTTTGTCTTTTTTTTTTTTTTTTTTAGTCAAAAAAGCAGATAGGAAGGAAGGAGTTATATGGATTTTATTTATTTATTTATTTTACACATTTGACTGTTAGCTAAGGTTCAGACTGTCAAAATCCCTAACACGCTCCTAAGAGTCAAAGTGACTCGCCACAGTCCAAGTCCAAAATGGTTTTTACAAAATAGGAATTCTCTTGCTCATTTGTTTGGTAAGACCCAAGCCCAAATATTCTCCTAGTGATAGTTTTAGGTATAATGATATCAACCTCAAGACAAATCTTTAAAGGCAGTGTAGAATGCAGTGTAGATATGTGAAAACTGGACAATCAAAGGCAAAATTACCTAACCAGTTACATTATTATATTTTTTTTTCCAAAGGTCAAATGTCCCTCTGTTCGAGTAATCAGGCTCTCAGAAGCCCTCTGAAGTCTTCTTATTGCAGTGCAGGTGTGTTAAAAGCTTATAACTTTATTTATGGCTCTTTCCATATAACTGAATACATCTACTGAATTCCTAGTTATTTATTGATCTTGATACTTAATGCTACTAAATACATGATTAGGTAATGATCAACAGTAATGATTTAGTGATTACATCTAAACAGACCAAATACAAACTTATTCTTCTATTATTCATCTTACTAACAAATAAGAATGAACAATGAAATACACTTACGTTTGTGAGTTTTTGCTAACCTTTTCAGCATCAAAACTTCACTGAGTTTGGCAGATATTTCTAACCCAAGGCTCAGAACCATACAAGTAGTGCCCTGAGTGTGTGAGTTGTGTGCATTTTCCTTCAAATAATTGAAATAGTCACCCAAAATACTGAAAATTCAGGTCTAAGACAAGTTTCAAAAGCAAGTTTTGAGCCTCAGTCTCCCATTTCCTAAGAGAGCTGGCTGTGCTAGGAAGGGCCATTGTCTCCTATCCATTCCACCTGTTCTATGTTATATAGATGATTGCACCAGAGACAGGAAGGGAAGAAAGGCAGAGGGGAGAAAGCGAGAGAAGAAGAAATCAAGTCTTACTAGTGACAGCATCAGTTTGGGTGTGGGGGTATGAAAAGTTGAAATACTAGCTGCAGTAAATACTTATATGAGGAAGAAACACTCTAAATAGTGAGACTGACAGTTAGTAGGATTAAAGTGTCATTGACTTTGGTTACAAGACTTGTACAGAATGTAATTTCCTGTCCCCAAATCACGCAGATTTGGTCTTCCAGGTTTCCCTGATTGCAGGGAATTTACTCTGGTAGGACACTTCAACAGACTAATATCAGCTAATATCTGGATGTAAAAGTGCTCTGTGTTCCTTTGGTTATGTTACCCCTGCACATGGTAGTAAATACTTTACTATGTCATCCTTTATCCTTAGGAAATCTATGTAGTAAGGAGACATAATATGTTGTTTACTCATAGTAACCAATAGCCCCAAGACTATTGTCAGTTCTGAGACATGTTTATTTTACACCTTTTTTCTCCTGGGTATGACATAGCACCAGGAGAGAGTTCATAATTTATGATATTTTAGGATCAAAGGACCTTTTCCAGTCATCTCCAGTGAAATAAATTATTAATTGAAGAAACCCTCTAGCAAAATAATGAAAATACAGCCTTCAAACCTGCAGAGGGGACTACTATCATTGATATACAAAAATTTGTTAAGAATGTTGGTTTTCCCCTCTCTTTTACATTCCTGATCAATAAGTCTATAAAGATTCTGCTTTGATTAGTGTTTCTGTTTCCAGGCAACATAATATGCGTTGAAAGACTCTGACCTGGATTTATAGTGTTTTTGCAACTGAACAAAAATTTACTTTGTGATTTTGTTTTTTTTTGTGAATTCACTTAATGTGGTGTTGCTTTTTCTAGAAAACTGTTTTTGACATAATAACAATGGAATAAAAGACTTTAACAAAATATTCTGCTCAAAAAGCCACCATATATTTTCTGCTTGTTGTAAAAGTATCATGCCATTCTCCAGACAACATTCAGAGACAGCATAGGCAGCACTCAACTCTGATTTCTGAAGAATCCTCTCCTAAAAAATTCTAGAGCTGTTTTGTTTTTTGTGGCAAGCCTGGTACCTCACTGCAATTTAGAGATTCACCTTGACTGAAGTTAAGCCTAATTAGATTAGAGGATTTGAGCTTAGATACTTCATAATCAAGCATTTCAAATATTTGCATTCTCAGTTAAAAAAATAAGGCAGGAATTAACTTGCTCTAATTAACTATATTAATAATTAATTAGGTGAAAGCAAGTTAAAGATACCACAAAGACTTCTCAACTTTAATCAGTCAAGACAGATTCTAAACATTTTTCTTAGCCATAGATCACTTAAGAGCTAGTCAAATTATGGAAAAGACTCCGACAACCCTTCTTTTCATGGTTTTGAATAGAATCTTGGTTCTGTGGAAATCAAAAGAGCATTGAAAGAAGGAGCCTCTGAGAGAATTAGCCTAGATAAGATCTAATTCTAAAAATGAATCAAAGTTCTTGGAAAGCTGTGCCACACAGAGAGACCCTGGGTGCTGAAATCTGCTGTAGCAGGTTGAACACATCTGAGGGTGCTGGAGCCTGTTGTGAAATCCGTTACTCTACAGGATGGTGCAGTACAAAATTATGCTGCTGCCAGAGTTCATCTAATTGAGCAACTATAGGTTGCTGCTCTTTAACTGCCACTCTTTGAGCTTAAGGAAAAAGTTTCCTAAACTATTCTAGGGAATGGAGAAACACAGGGACCAGTTTTTTCCTCTCCTGAAAGTGTTACTAACTTCTGATGAGAAGAATATGAGAAGACTTCACTGTTCTTGCCGTAAGAAAAATAAGAAGGGCTGAAGCAGCATGTGCT